>CM064912.1:10940489-11210489 GCA_032727855.1 Quercus ilex subsp. ballota | reverse complement strand
ATATTTAATAATTTTTAAAAAAAACCAGCTGTAAAGCAGCACTTCCTCGGTTCCTCCTACTAATACTAATTTAATATATATATATATATATATATTATATAATTAAATTTTTTTTTTTAAATAACCAGCTCTTCCTATCTCATATAAAAGCCAATTAGTTCATACAAACCTTAGTAAATTACTATTGTTGTTTAGTAATTAGTGTTGTTTGCTTTTAAGGAGTTACATTGATACTAATCTTTGGGTTTTTTTTAATATATTAATATTTATATTTTTTTAACTCAATTTAATAATAATAATAATAAAATTTGTCAAACCCATGGGTTCAACCCGACCCAACCCGACCCATGTGGGTTGGGTTGGACTTATGTGATGGGTTGGGTTGTGTCAAAATTTTTTTGACCCACTATGGTGGGTTGGGTCAAAAAATTCTCTCAACCCGACCCATGCACACCCCTAATTTTTAATTTTAATAGTTGATAAGAAAGTTGAACCCACAAACTCATTTTCAACTTACTCTTACAAAATAAAGAGTGTTATCTATGATTCTATGTTATTGTCAAAGAGTGCATTAAAAAACAAAAAAAAAAAGCTCTTTATGAAATTATGAACAAAAATTAGGCATTTACAGTCTACTAAGACATGGTGGCCCTGATGTGGATTCACATGCTAGATTTGAGCCCAAATGTATTGTCTAATTGGACGGAACATGATTCCTTTGACCATTCCCTTATCCAATTCTATTTATGATCAAACAAGATCACATTTTTGGGTAAAATAAAAAAGAAATCACGTTATCTAGATTCCACATTATGATGCGCATTTTATCTTAAAACAGTGTCATCAAAGAGAGGAGTCAAATCATGACTAATATGATTTTTAACTTTAGTAGTCAATATCAGTCATATTAACAAACCTACAGATACATGCATACCTATGGCAAGTGGCTAACAACAAACAATGACCATTTTTGGTGAAATATTTGTGTTATACCTAAAAATGGGATTTGAATTGCCTCCTTTTTTATTACCAAATTTTATCAATTACCCCCAATTAAGCATCATGTAAATGTCTCACAACTTATTTTTAGAATAGACAATGAAAAGTGATGTTAATGATTATGTCTTATATGATATAATAATGGGTAAAATGCAAAACTGACTCTCTAAATTTTTTCAGATTTCATTTCAGTCCTCTAACTTTGCTTTTGTTCATTTCAGTCTTCTAACTTTCAAGTTTATTCAATTAAGACTTTTCCATCAACTTTTGTTATATGTTGTGATTAATTTTTCATTTTTATAAATTTTTCTTCAAATTTTTTTAATTAAAAAAATTCAATTAATGATTGAAAAATATTTTTCAAATTTTTTTTTTCAAAAAATTTTAACAAAAATTAACAAAAATATCTTAATTGATTAAATCTGAAATTAAAATAACTAAAATAAATAAAAATAAAATTAAAAAATTGAAATAAAATCTAAAAAAAATTAGAACGTCAGTTTTATATTTTAACTTTTAATAATTAATAATAACTTGTCAACAAAGCAAAATTAGGAAAAAATCATTACAGCTTTTCACCATTGAAATAGACTGCACCTCTTAGACATTGCACCCCATGGGTACATGACATTATTTGTTTGTTGTCAACCTTTAAGTCCACAGACACGTGTCTTTCCCCAAAGTTTTTTTTGTCTCATGAAAAATCCATGAGTAGTTGTCCTCATGTAAGCACTGTCTTAACCTAGGCATTCTCTGTCTTAAAAGTTAAAAGCATTGAACGATATTAGATAATCACATGTATACGTGTCCCCTAAAGGAGTGCATGGTGAAAAGCATTTCCACATTGATACAACTCTCTCTCTCTCTCACTCTCTCTCTTTGAAGCTAACTCCAAGCCCAGAAGCAAAGGGGAAAAAATCTAGGAAAGAGGCTTCACTGACCAGGTTTTCTGGTACCAAGTCTTTTCAGTTCCAACTGGTAAGCACCCCTCAATTTTCTTTTCTTGTATGTGATATTATCCATGGTTTTGAGGGAAACTAGATCATTTACTAGCACACCCGGATAACTGTTTAGTTCTATATGTGTGTGACTTTAATGATAATTGATGATTTGGGGTTGTGTGAGTTGAAGAAGAGTAAGAAAGGTAAAAAAGACCCAGATTTGAAGATAGGCTGAGATGGGTTGCCTTAGATCCAGGAAACTTTAAGTTTTTATGTGTTAAAGGGCTTACCTTTTTAAGGTTATCCTGTGATTATTTGCGGTTGGTTTTCTTTTTCTGCCTAGGTTGTTTCTTATGACCCTTTTTGGCTTTGTCTTATATTGGGCTTATAGATAAAGATTGGATTTTGGTCATTGTCATGTGTGTGTTTTTAGGGGTTGGTGGTCTGGATAAGATTTATGAATTTGTGGTCAGTTCTGTGCCAGGAGGAGGAGAATTTGGTATGCTTTAGAGTGTTTGAGAAACTCAAAATACTTGTGAATGAATGGAGTATTTATAATTGGAAGTTTGATCCATTGTTCCACAGCAGATCTGATAGTCCTGCTTTATTCTTCTCATGTTTAGCTCATATATACCCATAATTTAAATTGATCTTGGTGGTGTGGTTTGTGTTCAGTATAATTATAGCTGTAAAAAGTTCATTGCTTGAAGGAGATGAAATATAACTAGTTATGTGAGAGTGTAGAGAGTTTGGAAGGTAACTAGTACAGGAAGAGAGAGAGAGTTGATGGATGAGATTTCCTCAGCAGTCTCAGTGACTCTTAGTTTAGGTAATTCTATGTGTGATGACTCAGGGATTGCGACCCATGTGGAAATCACGCGGCTCAAGTTGGTAACAGATGCATCAAATTTGTTGTTGGATCCTGCTAAGGTTGTGTCTGCAGAGTCTGTTTCTAGTGGAAATGGAAATTGCAATGATGTTAAGAGGGAACTTCACAGATTAACTATGTCAGCACCAGAAGGCAGTGGGGAGGGAGGAGATGATTTGTCGGGAATGTTGCCAGATAATGGAAATGGTTCAATTGCTGATGATGTTGTGACGCAGGAAAGTGAGGAAGATGGAATCTTGTCTGTTGCACATGACACTAACGGGATTATTAGAGGGGAGTTGTTAACTTTGGATGTAGAGTCTGAAATAAGATTGCCAGATATTGCGGAAATTGAAAAGGTTGGTCATGCTCAGATTGTTGCTAAGGCTATTATCTTGGTGGAATCAAGTATAGGGCAGGTGCCTTCTGGTGAACTGATTGTCACAGCAGTTAGCCCAGATTCAAAGATATCTAGTAAATCTGAGATAAAGGCCTCTACAGTGGTTTTCCAGTCACACATGCAGAAGAATGTCAGTAAAGGAGGCATCCGGAGTGTTTTTGAGCTGGACTGTATTCCCCTATGGGGTTCTGTATCTATTCCTGGAGACAGACCAGAAATGGAAGATGCCGTTGCTGCTGTACCTCGATTTATGAAAATTCCTATCAAAATGCTTATCGGTGATCGTGTGATTGATGGAATGAAGCAAAGTTTGACCCACGTAACCAGTCATTTCTTTGCTGTTTATGATGGCCACGGGGGCTCTCAGGTACATCTTTATTTCTAAATGTTTATTTGATTCATTTGAGTTATAGTGTGTTTTGTTTGCCCAACTGGATTTATTTCATTGAAATCAGTCTGGCTTAACTGTTTGAAACAGGATTCATTTGTTGATCATGTATAACCTGATTTATTTAGCAAACTTATTGTCAAGGGTTTGAAATTGTAAGCAAATTTTGTTGATTTTACTTAAGTTTCCTATGTGAACGTGTTGTGCACTGAGCTATTATGAACAACACTAATGACAAAATGTAATCTGCCTTGGTTTTCCTGTTGATAATGATTTTTTTTCTAAACATTACAACATGCAGTCATTTTTAAGATTGAGATATTCCTTATGTTGAAATATTCTGGAATGGCATACGTTAGCGTGATTGGAGGGTCTCTCTTGCAGGTTGCAAACTATTGTCGTGACCGCATCCATTTGGCTTTGGATGAAGATATTGGAATGATTAAAGACAATTTAAGTGATGGAGGAAATCAGCAAATGCAGTGGGAGAAGTCCTTCACCAGTTGCTTCCAAAAGGTTGATGATGAAATTGCAGGAAATGTTAGTAGAGGCATCAATGGAAACAATGAAGATGCTTCTGAGCCTGTTGCTCCAGAAACTGTTGGATCTACAGCTGTGGTTGCCTTAGTCTGTTCGTCCCATATTATTGTTGCGAACTGTGGTGATTCAAGAGCAGTACTGTGTCGTGGCAAAGAAGCCATGGCATTATCAGTTGATCATAAAGTAGGGCATGTGTTTTTATTCTGCTATCTTTACACCATTGTGGACAAAAGCTCTTTCCTCCCGTGGAAACTAATTTGCTTTCATGCTTTGATTTTATTTTTTCCAGCCAAATAGAGAAGATGAATACGCAAGAATTGAGGCATCTGGAGGAAAGGTCATCCAGTGGAACGGGCATCGTGTTTTCGGAGTTCTTGCAATGTCAAGGTCCATTGGTAGGTGTACCTTTTAACATGACCTTGTAACCATGAATTTTTGTAAACATGTGCAGAAAATCTCCTTGAGTAGTCAAAGAAAAATTGTTTGATCATTCAATGGATCAAGCAAGGTGTTGATTTCTCTCTTTTCAAATCAAGGTCAAAGAAAGGGGGGATTGTTATGGAAGCATCATATTGGGTAATGCTTCAATGTCCATACTGACACAAATGTCAGTCCTCAAATTTAGGCATAATTCTGATCAGTTCTACAAAACTACCTTTTAAAAGATAATATTTCAAACTGTTGGTTGTTAATACAAAGGAATAGATGTCTAGCATCCTAGTGACTTGGTGAACCCTGCCTGTGAAGTTATTATTTTGTGTAACGGTTGCATACAACACCCCTCACACATGGTTGTGGACCCCACAAGCATGAGATCCACCCCTATGTGAGAGCGGTGTTGTTTGCAACTGTTAAACAAAATACCACCTTTGAACTTAATTTCTGAACTAGTTAAGCTACAAAGTAGTATACTGCCAATGGCATTCCATAAAAAAGGGGAGATTTCAAGATACCTATGTAGATTAGTTTGTCTGTTATTTTGTTGCTGACGTAATATTAAGCTGCAAAATGTGTATTCCAAAGCTCTTATCAATTGGCTTGATAATCTCATTGGACTTTGAAATAGCCCCCTGAGATTTAATTTGGTGTAATGCCTTTGCTTTTGAGTAAATATGGTTGTTTACAATGAATATGTACCTATCTTGGTTTGTTTATCTGAACAAATGCATTGCAACCAGTATATGGTAAAGTTTGATAAGTACAATATGCAAAATATGACTTGAAAACAAATGAACAAAATCTCAAAATTTGAACTACTTTTTTTCTCTGCCACCTACAGGTGACAGATATTTGAAACCATGGATTATTCCAGAACCAGAAGTCATGTTTCTTCCCCGCGCCAGAGATGATGAATTGCTCATTTTAGCCAGTGATGGTTTGTGGGATGTGATGACAAATGAGGAAGCTTGTGAAGTGGCTCGAAGGCAGATCCTTCTTTGGCACAAAAAGAATGGGAGTGCACCTCTTTTGGAGAGGGGCACAGGAATTGATCCTGCAGCGCAAGCAGCAGCTGATCGCCTTTCAATTCTTGCCCTCCAGAAAGGAAGCAAGGATAACATCTCTGTGATTGTGGTGGACTTGAAAGCTCAAAGAAAGTTCAAGACCAAGTCTTAGTGGAAAAGTCCTCATCACGATCCGGCTTAAGTCTATTTCCTATATCTTAGAAAAGTACATTGACTTAAATACATAGCCAAGTCCATTCGTTTTTCCTTATGGGCTTAAAGTGTGTAAGAGTATAGAAATATGTATGTACTATAGTAACTATGGTGGAATGCAATATTTATCTCTTGGTATGCATCTTGCTAAGTTATGTAAATTTGAGGTGCTACAGGTATGTCAGGGAGAGAAATTTACAATTTTCTCAGTAGTCAGTACTCAAAAAGGTTTTGTGAGGGCTTTTATATCATTCCCTTTGGTTCATTTTAAGTGCATGGTGCTATATCAATATGCTTTGCCACTTCTTGAAGATGAGTCTGGGTTTAATTTTTACAGTTGGTCCAAGGAAACTTAAGCTTGGCTTTGTGTAATGTAATTGTTTAAGGTGCTCAGTGCTCAGTCTACCATCCATGACTGCAAACTTAATCAGTCGCTTGAACACAAGAATGGTCCAATCCAATGGCCACCTCTCACTCCCCTTGCCTGTTAATGGCATCTTCAGCTGACAAGGATAGGAGTCCTAGATTCGTATCAACCATTTCAACAGCTGTTTTAACTCTGAACGTCCCATTTTGTAAAGAATCTTTCATCAATTTGCAACATGAATCATGGAGTCGAATTTTCCTTTCTAATTTCTATAGTAGACATTACCACCACCACTTACAGTAATGATGGCAATAATAATGATTATAAGTTTTTGTTATTTGTGTTCAGACTAAGATGCATTTAACACTATTAAATGATGTTTTTATACACTTTTTAACAAATAGAGTCGAATTGTGCACAAATATTAAAGAATCAAGCCGATGAACATGTGTATTTTTTTTTTTTTTTGAAAAATATACTTAACATTTCATAATTGAGTATTTATTAATTTTTGGCATGTGTTATTAAAAAGTATATAAGCCTTCATTTTCCCATTTTCAAAATGGCAATCTATCTAGTATGCTTTGAACCTACAATTTTATCCTCTTTATATTATAAAGAGTAGGAATTGTATGAGCATTGACAGTAATTATTAGTCCTACAAAAGCGTAATGATAGAAATTACCAAATTTAAAAAAGAAAATCAAAGAATGTTGCCTACAATTTTATCCTCATTATTATAGAGATTATAGTAATTATTACAGCCCTAAGCATAATGATAGAAATTACCAAATTTAAACAAGAAAATCAAAGAATGTTGCCTACAATTTTATCCTCATTATTATAGAGATTAGAGAGTAGGTAGTTTATGAGCTAGAGCTTATTGACAATAATGAATTCCTACTAAAAACGTAATGATAGAAGTTACCAAATTTAAGCAAGAAAATCAAAGAATGAGGTAAAGAAACTGAGAGTACCAAACTAATCTTGCCATCTACGCTTCGTAAGCCAACTAAAGGAGTCATAATAAGTCATAACATTCAATGTGGCTGGCTAGCCAAGCTGGTTCCAACTTCCAATAGAGCACACTTTCAACATCCTTAAATCACTCACCCCTTGCATTTATGAATCATGTCCAATCCTTTGTTAATTTTGGGCTGCACTCCATCCATAGCGTGCACGTTTACTATGTCCTTCTGTAACATGTTTTTTTGTGATATCAATCATCATTTGTCCCACACGTTAGGTTCACCTAATTGTAAAAGTAGAAGGGTATCACTTTTTCTTGCGTGAAATATTCCCCCACCAAATCTCTAACTTGGTTATTAAGGGGCTGTTTAAAAAACCCAAAACCAAAAAAAGACCCATTGCTCAATAGTTATGAAAATTGAAAGGCATTGCAGAAAAAACTCAATGAAGCAGTAATTTGTTCTCTACTTGACAGGTGTAGCTATTTGAAAACTAAATAAAAACAATTGAATTTAAGATTCATGGTGAAGAACTGAAGGGCATCAATAGCCATGCTATGAGCCTATGATCCATGCAAAACAATACTTCGATAATCAATGTATGAAGATTATAAGTAGTTATTAGTCTAGTAGTGCATCACAATGGTTTTACAACTTATACTCACCCCCAACCAAATTCAATCCAATGCAAGCCCAATGAAATTGTGATAAAAGGGAGGAAAGTATTTTATGTAATGCCATTCTCTTTAAATAGATGTAAGCATAACTATGTTTTAACATCCAAAGAACATTACTGCAAAAAAGATCTTGAAACTTTTCTGAAATTCATAATAAACAATTTCACATTTTTCCTGTAACTAGTGTGCAGTCTCACTCCATACTAGAAGCACCCATATTCTTCCAATTGCTATAAGATAATCACCACATCAGGACTCACAAATCACAAAATTTATAATTAACTTGCTAGGGTGGAACAAAGAGTACACAATTCATCCATCTATCGTCGCCGCTTCTGCCTAAGTATTGGAAATTTGAGAGGTAAAGGTAGGGTAAAAATCTGCAATTTGTCCTGCCGCGAGAGCTTGCAACCCAAATGCTCAAAATGTGCTCTCAAATTTATTGGACTCATTCTCAGATCCTTTGCTATATCAGCTGGATCAGTTCGGAATTCATCAGCATATAGTGTGAGCACCAAGATATAACTAATGAGAAGATCATTTTTCTCAGCTGACAGCCTTTTTGACAATTGATCAGCAAACATGGTTGAAAACCTATTGCGTAGAATGCCTGGAATTTTGTGGCCCTTTGCAGAGGAAAAAGCATCCATGGAATGCTGATCTCTGAACTTTATTAGATGCGTAATGTATGAGAATATGCAACAAAGCGTTCTCTTCTCTGCCTCATCCTATAGAAAATAAGATACAATGTAATTATAAATAATCTAGCTTTAGAACCCAAATAACTTAAAAGGGGGGAAAGAAAGAGATAAAAACAAAAAAGGATACAACAGGTTTAGAAATCAACACAATCAGAGGGATTTCATAATAAGGTCTGTCTATTTAGTACAGAGAAAGATCCACTCCCATTTAAATCCTCCAATTTTTAGCCAGATGTGAGATATGTGACATTTGGAAAAAGTTCATGGACCATTAGATATTCATATACATGAAATTCAAAAACAAAAAGTTCATGTATATGAAATTTAAAAGGATTGGTCAATGGGTTACCATTATAAACTCTCTTCTTCACTTTTCCCCCATTTCCTTGGTAGCGGTTATCATTATAAAAACCATATGGATTATCAATCTTATAAATTTTTCCTCGCTAGTGGCTATCATTAATACTCAATAGAGAGGCCATTTGGATTCTTAAATCTTTTTCCCTTGTATGTATTAGTTTAATTATCTCTCTTTTTTTAGAAGCAATTATCTCTCATTAAGTGATCACATCTCCAATGAATTTGTTAATCTCAAAAATGAAGGAAAGGTAATAAAGTTACTCATTATGTCCACTATGACTTAATTGTTTTCAGTTTTGACTACAAGTAAATTTCTCTATAAAGGCCTACGACTCAATAGAAATTTAGTCAACCATTAATAGATATAGTTGTTCTTGAGGTTAGTTCTTCTTGTTACTTTTTTTTTTTCTAAGGAAAAGGGCAGGAGGGGTGACCAGCTGTGGTAACCTACCTAGACATGACCATAGTAGCTCCCCAATTCATTTAGGAAATTTCTGCTTGTTACTTAACTCCACTAACATTACTTCTTTTTTATAAGCAACTCCAATAACACTACTTATTTTCAACAATAAAGATATCACCCTCTTTTCTTTCTTTTTCTTTTTTTGAGGAAAACCCTCTTTTCTTTTTGTGTAAACATCAACTAACATCTTTTATATGTAGGTATTTTTAAGCCAAAAAAAAAACACAGCTGATAGAAGGTTTTTTAAGCCAGAAAAACCTTCTATCAACTAACATCATTGATAGAAGGTTTTTCTACCATGGTGCGGGGTTTTTTGTAATTACAACATATAGATGGTACCCATTTCTAGAATTTCCTCGACGCATTTCTTGATCATTCTCAGCCTAGCAACAAAGAAATAACCATTGCAGGTTAATGGCAGTTTAGTTGGTCAGCGATAAAACGCCAAATCAGAAATATTGCAGAGTGAGCCTTTTCAATCCCAAGAGTAGGTATACAAATTTAAGAGGACTTGCAGCCATATCAATCAGCTGTTCACTGAATGAATCTCTAAAACTGCAACAAATACTCGCCAAAAGTTCACTGAATGAAGAGTTGACTGATATGGATGCGAGTCCTCTTAAATTTGCATACCTACTTTTGGGATTAAAGAAGCATATTCTAATATTTCTGATTTGCCGTTTTCTCACATAACTCATCTACTAAACTGCCATTACCTTGCAAAGGGTATGAAGTAATGGGGGGGAACTTTTCTTAACAAGTAGAGGAGCAAGGGAGCAAAATAGCAGTTTTCATACTATCTTTGTGTCCATAGTGTCTTTAGTGCGGTTAAGCATATTAACACATTCCAAAAATATAATTTTTATGTAATAAATGCAATTAGTAATTAATTATATTCAAGTTGCAACTTGCAAGTAGTGGAGCTCAGATTCAATGGTAAGGGGTCTTATGTTTGAGATATCCCACTGTCAAATTCCTCAACTGTTGGCTTAAAGCCATTTATTATAAATTTTCAAAAATGAAAGCTGCATAGGCTACCAAGTACTAATGGGAAGTAATTGGCATTCTCTGGAATCTGATAAAAGAGAAATGCCCTTGGTTTTGAAGAGATATATATATTGATAATATAGAATTAGTCAACACTAATGTAATGACCATGAGAAGTGCATCTTCTTCCATAAAGGTATTTGCAAAAATACTCCATACCTGTATCCCCTGCAATTTATCAATTCTGTTGCCAACAAAGGTTGGGTAGGCATTGGAGGCCAATTTTGGTTTCTCTTGCAAAAGCTCAAAAATATCTGCAATGTAATCCCACTCTCCCATGAGAATGATCTTGTCCAGTGGATAAGCCTCCTGGGGCGTAGTGGCATTGGCATCATATGGTGGGATATTGCGAGCAACAGTGGCTTCAGCACCATCTGAACCTATAAGGGCCTCCTTATTTATCTTAACTTCTTTGATTTTCTTGTCTAGCACCTTCTGAGAATTGGGATCATCTTCTTGATTCAGAGAGTGCTTCTTTTTAGCCTGTAATACAATTATAGAGTTAAACTCAACTGCTAAGTGCTAATGCTTGCCACAACTCTATTCAACTTGATGAAGTGTTCCATCCAAATTTTCAACTACTTTGGCTTGGCTGCCCAAAAGTTCTACATGATACTGCTATATCCAGGCCTAAGTTTCTGATAATTTACTTCCAGTAAACAATTAAAGAAGTTAACATGAATTATAAATTTGATACTAGAGAGAATTCTTTTTGCCCAAATATACAAATCCAAGAAGCAAGATAACATCCAAGAAACCTCACCAATGGAGCATTCCATAGGCCTAAAATTGCAAGATAGACATTGTATTCATAAAATTTCACTCATGCTAATAGATCTAATTATATTTATATCCTGAAGAGGTTACATTTTTCTTTTATACATCAATAATTAGGGGTGGGGGGATTTGAACCTTGGATATTTCTATCAGAAACACCAGGAGGTGCCAACTAGTTGACCTAAAAGGCTCTTGGCATATTCCAAGGATGTTTATGTTTAAAAATAAAATAAAATCGTAAAGGGAAATGGCAGATTAAATCATCAAATGCCAATTGAAATCCCAAATACACCTGTCTATAGAATTAAAAAAAAAAAAAAAAAAAAAAAAAAAAAAAAACATTCTTAATTGTATTATAAAGCCTAAGGGGAGAAGTGGAGGGAGGCCTACCTCATTTCTTGCCTTCTTTGTTCCATAAAGATTAGTAAGCTCTCTAAATCTGTCTGCCTTCTTTACTGCAGAAAGCTCTTCCTTTACCGGGCTTTCAGTTTTCTTATCAGCAGCTTCTAACCCTCTGACTTTTGGTTCTAGTCTAAATACCTTGACAATTGTGAACATGCGTTATGAGTCAATAATCACATACTACATAGATGCAAGAAACAAATAAACAGTAAAGAAAATATACAAGTGAATTCCCATCCATAACCAATTAGCAAATGTATGAATTTCCTTAACAACAATAAGTAAAATTTTCCACACTTCATCAGCAACCAAAAAAATAAAGTACATTCTCCACACTTTTTCAGCAACCAAACAACAATACACAAATCAAATTTCCACATTTGAGCAGTTACCCAAAAAATAAAAAATCTAAAATTTCAACACTTTCTCATTAACCAAATAGCTAAACTTTCACACATTTCATCAGCAACCCAACAGTAAACAACTACACATTCCACAACCCATCAGCCACCAAACAGCACATAACCAAATGAGCAAATAAGCAAACTTATCCCACATTTTCAAAGCAACCAAACAGTAAACAAAAAAAAACCCAAATTTTCAAACTTTCTAAGCAAATCAAATAGAAGATTCCACCTTGTCAAAGGCAACAGGAACAATCTTCAAGCTCTGGGACTCTTTATCAAACACCCCAAGTGCATAACTACAGTGGTGGCCACCAGTGGATTCACCAGAATAGTTAGACCCAACAAAATCCACATTAGACCCAGTTGGGGTTACCACCATCTCAACCCTCTGAGGTCGTTCCTGGCTCCTATAAACCTTAACACTAGGTGCTGACTCGTGACCATCAATTTGCTCAGAATTGTTGTGATTTTTCGTTGGGTCATAACCAGAGGGAAAGTAAGCTACAAAAGGTGGAAACTTTTTTGGGTTTTCTTTGAAAGATTGGACTTTGGCTTGGACTGGTGGTGAAGGTGGTGGAGGTGAAGGTGGCTGTGGTGGTGGTTGAGGGGTTTTGTGCTTGTTTTTCTTCTTTTTCTTTGGTGGGGTTTCATGGTTTTGGGTTAGTGGGGATTTGGCGTCTTCTGGGTCTGAATTCATCGGTGAAGAAAGAGGAAAAGCTGTTTCTGGGTTTGAGAGTTTTGGGGGTTTAGGGTTTTGGTTCCACGGTGGTGGGGTGGCTGTCTTCTGTTGTGTCTGTGCGCGCGAGTGACTGTTTGTTGCTAGTTTTAGTTTTTGTTTATTTTATTTTATTTTATTTTTTAATTGCAAACTAGGTTCTAATTGTTTTTTTGTTTTTTTGTTTTTTGAGAAAAATCAGAGAGGTTTTATTTGGATTTTATATTAAGAACTTTCAAATTTTAGATTTTACCCTAAAGATTTATTCTGTTTGTTTTAGCAATTATTCCATTTATATTTTCTGTTAAGTGCCACATAAGCTTACTATGCGTGTTTAGTTCATCTAATAAAATGATGTCAAATAATTTTTATTGTTCAATATTATTTTTTAATTATTTAAATTTTTTTAAGCTACAAAAATGATGTGATATTATTTTATTTGAAAAATTAAATATAAGTAACAAACTATAAAATGTAAATTTTAAAACTTCATGATATAAAAATCAAACATTCCTAAACTTTATATTTGTAATTTTCACTTTAAATTTTTTTTTTTTGGGTACCACCAGCACATTTATAACTTTTGCCACAACTCTTCTGCGTGGTAGATTGTGATTGGATGTTTGTCTTTTCTAATCGATCCACCATTTTTTTTCCACCAATTACAATCAATGACATGGTTCATTGTGACAAAAATTGTGTATTTTTTGTAGTACTAGAATTTTTGCAAACATTTTTTTTTATTAATTGTGGACAAGAAATGCTAGTACACAAAAAATTTACAATATTTTTCACATTAATCAAGTTAGTAAATTTTTTTGATTTTTATCTTAACTTATCTAATTGTGAAATTTTTTTGTCATTTTTTTTTTTTGGTGTCCTAGGTCCTGAAGTAAAAGAAGACTCTAAGCATAAGTCAATAAAATCTAAAACAAATTCCCAATGTTAGTCAATAAAATCTTTAAAAAAAATTTATAAGTATTAATCAATAAAGTATTTTTTTAAGTGATAGAAAAATAATTGGGTCATTAATTATCTTGTGGAAGTATTAAATAAGTTCGAAAGTTTAGCCAAATAACCAGTAAGGAAGCCCGTCTAGCTCAGTTGGTAGAGCGCAAGGCTCTTAACCTTGTGGTCGTGGGTTCGAGCCCCACGGTGGGCGTTCTCTATTGATTTTAATTTTTACTTCGGGTCCATAGTTCAGATTTTACCCCCAAAAAAAAAAAAAAAGCTAATACTTCCACAAGATAATTTTACATAAACTTTAATACTCATCTTTTTAATTAAAAAACCAACATAATATATTTTTGCACCAAATCATATATAAAAAAGAAAATGAGGGATCTTATTGCAACAACATAAAAGTTTAGGGGGTCTATTCATTATACACTACAAAAGTTTATATACTAAATTGGCTAAAATAGAAGTATAGGAGTGTAAATGCAACTACCTCAAGTTCATGGGATGCAAATGCATTTTACTATAGATTAAAATATCTATCTTAGTAGATTGTGCACACATTCGACTCTCTCTCTCTCTCTCTCTCTCTCTCTCTCTCTCTCTCTCTCTCTCTCTCTCTCTCTCTCTCTCTCTCTCTCTCATAAATGTTTCGAATTCTTCCATAGGCGCATGGGTTTTTATTCTCTATAAATCGGACAATTTCTTCAATTCAAAGTAGGTTTGAACAATTTTAAATATATGAACTTATTTTTTTATTTTTTATTTAGTTTCAAAAAATTAAAATTACCAGACAATGATAATTTGTAAAAAAAATCGTCTTAGTCTCAAATGTTTTCCTAAGCATAATATCACTATGATACTGATGGTTTAAATTTACTTCAGACTTATAAGTTTTAAAAGAAGTCTTACAAATATATGAAAAATACTCCAATTGATGTATTATGTTATATTAAAAACATGCTAAATTATTTTCCATATGCATGTATTGCTTACTGAATTTCATTAACAATACCTCTAAATGAAGTTTTTTCCATATTAAAATTGACAAAACCTTATCTAAGATTGACTATGTCATAAGAAATATTAAATAGATTAGCTATATTATCAATTGAAAAAAAGATGCTACCCAAACTTTGAATACAAACTTTTAATTAGCAATTTTTGCATCTCAAAAACTGTGAAAAATATATTTTAAATAATAAAAGTTATAAATAAGTTAATGATATTTAAATAATAAAGAATATCATTTAAATTTGTCACTTTACGCAGCCTTGTTTTTATCTCAATATTTTGTGTGCCAACAAGTTTTTTGTGTAGTCCTCCTCAAGTAATGGATGCATTACTAGAAGTGATGTTTCCATCAGTTACCTAAACTTGTAATATGATTCTATTATACTCTTCAAGGCATCTGAACAACCCATTAAATTCTAAAAGAATCTATTGAGTTCCTATGGTGAGATTTGTGAGCCAAGTTATAATGTTAGGCCAAATAATAATACTCCCTCCGTCCCATAATTCTTGTCCTGTTTGAAAAGTCAAATTTTTTAAGGGAACATCATTTATTATCTTGTCTGTCTTTTAAAAATATATAAGTTTCCAAAACTACCCTTAAATAAATTTACCAAAAAATTTTCTTTTCAAATACTCTGTAGTAGTTTTGAAAATAAAATAGGGGTATAATAGGAACATTAATAAATTAATGACTTTTATTTTTAGAAACCGGACAATATTTTGGGACATCCCAAAATGGAATAGAGGACAAGAAATATGGGACGGAAGGAGTAATTTTTTTTGGATGAAAAGGTCAAATAATTAATTTATTCACAAGACATATGACAAAATGGAGAAAAGTCATGCGGAAAAAGTAGTAGTGACATGCCTACACAGTGGGATTTGATTAAAGTGAAGATTAAAGACCAATGAAATATTAAGTGACATTAAATCAGTGATTTTCAAGGCAGTTACTAAAGTGGGTAGTTATTTTGAGAAAAGTTACAAGCATTTATCTCGAGCAATTACAAAAGCAGCTAGACATGGAGATATGTGCAAAGCAATCATAAGTAGCACGGTGACATTTGCCTCGAACAACTATAAGAGATTGTCAAGCCTCATTGGCGATGAGATACTTGGAAAAAAGAATTAAATAGGAAGATTGGCGTAGCCAAGGCCTCAAGTATAAATAGAAACTCATTCTACAAAAAAGAAACCATGCACAATCGAGAATACTCCATAGCACTTTTGAGATAATATGTAATTAGATTCTTAGGAAATCAAAGTAGTTCTTAGGCCTTGTAGAAAACTTTATGCTTGTAAGTTTCTTCATTTATAATTGAGATCTTGTTTAATCAAGTATTAGTTAAGTTTGATGCAATACTTGTGTTTGTTCATGTTTGATCTGACTTTCTGTTTGGTTTGAATCAATTTGATGTTAGAATAATGACTTAGGCTTTAATTTGTTTACCTTGTTGCAATTTAATATACTTTGAGATAATTTCCTTCAATCTGGTTTACTTCAAGATGATGCAGTTCGATTCAGTTTAATTCAATTAGATTTACTTTGAATTAGAGCACTTGAATTTAGTCTGTTTAAATCACTTTGAATCAATTTAATTTAATTTGAATCAATCTCGATAGAGACAACTTAGGCTTAAGCATCCAATTTAGTCATTTAGGAACTTTTGTTATTTTAGGATTTCTCATCTTTAATGTTAATTTGCGTATTTTTCAAAAAGTTTTCTTAAAGTGAGACATTTTTTAACCCCAGTTAAATTTTTCGAGTTAAAACACAAGTTAGATTTTTCGAGTTGGTCCTAGTGCCCTAAGATCCACTTAATGCAGCCTGTTAATAAAAGACCAAAGTTAATTAAAATTTACTTTTTACTCAGATACGAAAACCTCAAAAAAAAAAAAAAAAATTCAGAACTATCAGTAAAGTTTTTTCATTATCCAAGTGGATAATTTGAAGTTTATATGATGTTGGAAAGCAAATCTTTTTTAAGGGTTGTAAAGAAAATTTCCAACAAATTGTTGGTTGAAAAGTAAGCTGCTTTCCCGAGCAGGTAGGCTACCCCTCATCAAATTAATTTTGAGCTCTATCCTTTTATACCTCCATGCTTGTTTCAATGTTTCGAAATCTGTTTTTTCAATATTTCAACATCCAACCTATGTATCTTTGTGATTTCCTTTCCTTCTATTTATCACATGTATCATATAATCAATGCTAGCTAGCTAGCTAGGGACAATCATGTTAAAAATTTAACAAATTAAGGGTGAAATTATTTTGATATTAAAAGTTGTGAGACAAGATTGACAAAAATTTTAATTGAGATAGGATAGACACATTTAATAAATGAGTCATGTGTCCCTCTTGATAATATTCTTGACTTAGCTAAAAGTAGCCTGGATAAGTTTTAGAAGCATTCATTAAGAGTTGCAAAGGTCATATGGAAACCACCCACGTCCAATAGAAAAGTATTAAATAAATTTTGATGGAGTGGTCTTTGAAAATTCGAATGAAGCTGGAATTGGTGTTGTGGTTCAGAATTCCATAGGGGAGGTCATGGCAACATTATTCGAGAAAATTCCACTACCTCCATCTATAGTGAATTTGGAGATGCTAGTGGCAAGAAGGGTTGCTTAATTCGTCCACGAGATAGATTTACATCAATCCATTTTCAATGGAGATTCGAAGATTGTCATCAATACGATCAAAAGTGAAAATAATCTACTATCTTCCTTTGGTCATCTTTTAAAAGGTTTTAAAGTCTATTATTAGTTCTTTTTAGAATTATTCATGCTCTCATGTGTCTTATTAGGACTAAGAGTGCTAGGTTGTCTTTTCCTTTATTAGTTTGGATAAAATTTATTCTTCAAATTGTTCAAACTATTAAATAAAACCATACTGGATTGATTCTTAAAAAAAAAAAAAAAAAAAATCAAACCTTATCTACTACAGTACAATTTTGTAAGTTGTTCAATCTTTTGTTCTATTTATCTATGTGCTTTTAAAATCAAATCCCCCTAACATACAAACCAACTAGTCAACAACAAACAACAATGTCCAGCTGTTTTCATTTATTAAAAAAAGAAATGAAAAACCCAATCGCGTAATTTGATTTTAATTTCATATTCTGGTGAGAGGAACAAATCACAAATCTTTTCACAATAAATTATATATGACAGATTATTATTTACTATTATAAATAAATAAATAAAATAATTTAAATTATAAATTTAAATTAAATCTAATAATAACTTATTATTTATAATTTATTATAAAAATAATATAAAAATACTATGAATATAACAACTATCCGCCAACAAATTGGCATTGACAAAAGAGTGCAATAAGAGCAAAGTACAAGCCAATCACAGCGTGTTTCTTGATAATCCTCCTTGGCACAATCACTAGTTCCTTACCTCCTATCAGGAGAGAGAGAGAGAGAGAAGAGTGTACTTTTCTTTCTTTCATAATTTATTCATTCAGTCATTGCCTCTTCAGTTGAAGAATGGTAGAGGAACGATGCGTTACCATGTAAAAAAGCACAAGAAAAAGGACATTTCTTGAAATTGTTTTTTCATACACTATCCTGCTGCTGCTACTCTTGCTCTGATCAAAGAAAAGCACTTTTCAATAGAAAAGCTGCTACTGCTATTTTCCTCTTCTCCCATAGCTTTGAAGGCAAGTTGACTCTCTCTCTCTCTCTCTCTCTCTCTCTCTCTCTCTCTATGTGGTTGGTGAGGGAGATGGAAAAGTTTGGATTTTTGAATTCATTTTTACCATTGCATGGTTGAATTCTTCTACTTTGTACTGTTGCTGAAATTATAATCTTGGAGTGATTGTTATGTTGTTTTGTTGATGGGTTTTGATTGAACTGCTGTGCTGAGATATGGGTTTTCTTTAATTTGGTGTATTCTTGATTTTTCCCACTTGGTTTTTGACTTATGGGACTTGATTAAATTTTTTATGCTGTTGGGGTTTTATTTGCTTTGGTGGGATTGATGAAATTTCTCAGTATTGATTTGGGTCGGTGAAAATTTATATATATTTCTTTTTGTAGTGTAATGTTTGTTAGAAATGAAGGGCTTTGTGTTATTGGAATTTTATAAAGGGGAACCAAAATTAAGTGAAAAAATTGCAACTTGTACCTTTCTTTTTTTACTTCTAACTTCTAAGCATGTGAAATTGGTTTTTATTGGTGTTGGGTTTTACTGAGCGTTTTTTCCCATATGCTTGGGTTGATTATCAGGTTAATGCCTTTATAATGCTTATTTACATTTGAGAATTTCCCTTCATCATTTCATTGGTTTTTGCATAAATTCATTTTGAGATGGGTTTTCTTGTTTGAGGAGGTTTGGCTACATTATTAGTACCTAAAGGCCTTGGCATTTTATTTAAAATCACAACCAGTGTCGAATTGTGAAATTTTGCCTGAAATTTTGAGATGGGTTTTCTTGTTTGAGGAGGTTTGGCTACATCTAGAGAAGCAATGATCATCGTACAGTAACTCTTATTAGTTATTATCCCTTTCTGTATGATGCATCCTGCTGCGGTTAAGGAAAATGTTAGTTTGTTTCTATTCAATCTCTCTTACTGTTTGAAACCACCAAGTGGCTCTGGAAGACTTGGCTCAAGTTATCAAATTTGCTGGTCAGTAGTGTTAATTAAAGGAATTGGAATTTGGACATGTATTGCTCTTCTTGAGAGTGCTTATGGAGCCATGATAGCTTGATCTTGTGCACTGGATTTTGAATCCACCAATCACATTACAACTCAAATGAGTATAATTGTTCAGTTCTCTGGTGAAAGTCAAAACCCACTTAGGATACAGAATGTAGGTTAGACAATTAGTTGTTATGCTATTTTCTGTAATGGAATGGGATTAGGGATCATTGTTGTTGGAAATGGTGCAAATTCTTAAGGAAGTTGGAACGCTAAAAATCCCTTTTTCCTTCTTTCAGTGTATGCTTGAGTGCAGTGCATTTACAACAAAGTTCTGGGGTTGAATTGTTGATATCAAAGTTGGGGTTTTGTGAAGGATTGAGATCTTAGAGACAAGTGAGTATAGTGAGAATTATTTTCCTATATTCCTCTGCAATCATGGAAGATAGCTAGAAGGTTACATGATCTTCATGAGCTTGTTATAAGTGATTACCCTGGATTTTTTGAGCCTGTTTCTTTGTAGTGTCAAGAGGTGTTTGTGGTTTATTTATGTATATATTTTGTCTATATGAAGATTGTGCTTGATGTTGATGGTAACACTACCTTAATGGTGAAAACAGTGCTTGATAAATGTATCTGCTTTCTGACATATAAAATTTGTGCCAATTGTTAAGTAGATTGGGTTTTCAGTGTGTAGGAAATTTCTTATGTTAAAATGTGAGTACATAGGCAGGATTAATCACCTTTTACCCTTTCTAAAAAGCAATGCACTAAATGATCTTTGATTAATGTGTGTGTGTGGACTTCTTTAACTGTCTAAGATATCCTATTTTCATAATTTTAATAGATGCATACTTCATGTAGCAGGTGCTTTTGAAGGAAGAGAGGGGAGCTGAAGTGTGATAGTTTATCTTTGGGACACATGGATCAGAGTACTTAACTTCTCCTGTGTTCCTCTTTTGTTTATATTTTTGCACTTATTATAATTTGGTTTAGAGATGTGAAACTCACCTGTCATATTGACAATTTAAATGTCTTTTAAATCAATGAGCTTAGAGATTTCTATATAGTGAGACCTCCTAACCAAATTTTCTTGTCAGACAAATGAGAGAGAATATTTGACTGTCTTCCATCCCTGTGAGCCTCTTGCAATGTAACTGGTGGGAACGGCTCTAATTTTCATGGATACTAAAAAAATTCTTAGTTTTTCATTGAGTTCATTCGTAGTCAATAAGCTGTCTAGCCTGGAGGCTTTTTATATGCATAATGTTAATGGTTTACCAGATTGTTAATTGTGCGACTAGATTATTGACAAGGTTTGTCTTAGTAACGGAAATTATTCATCCTCTGATCTTTCTTGTGCATTTAACAGAGTTAGAACAATTTCTTTTTCCGTCTTTCACTGAAATTCCTCTGCTTGTGATCTCAGTTAACAAAGCTACCTGGGGTTTTTGTTTTTCTAACACTTGATTCTCTCTTTTCAAGCACCATACCATAGAAAATGTGGTAGTACTTATCGTGTAAATTGTGATATTGTTTTCGAGTTTCATCACAATAACAAACACCCATATATAACCCAGGATTTAGCCTGAAATTAAGCATAAGCAGAGAACCTCTGCACCCCAGTTCTCTTTTTGATATGGTTTGGCTAGCCTATTAGTAATTTTGTGTTCAAAGTGAATGGAGAAACACAATGCTTATATGATTTAGGACATGCTGAGGTTTTTATGATTTATATTGTACATGATGAATGTGGTCCAATATTGTTGTTTTTTCTGAGGTGATGGGGCATTGATAGAATGAGGTTTTTAGGGTTTGATTGATATGCATATTTTCACCTAAAACAATCAGACTTTGTATAGAACACTGCAGAAACTAATAAGAAATAAGAAGAAAAAAGAAAAGGGTTACTCAAAATTCTGTATATGTTCGTTTGATTTCAAATTTACAATTTACTGAAATTAACCGACTATGAAACTTGCTTGTAAAGTAATTTTTTTATTTATTATAAATATTGAAAGAAAATCAAACGCAATCATTATTTTTACCTAATGGACACTTACCTTGGAACCCACGTAAGCACACAATGGACTCCCATACTACTAAGAAATACTAGACCGAACCTAATTCAGTCTTCTGTAAAATTACGATTATGCCACTATGCAGAAATAAAAATAAAATAAAATAAAAAAATAAAACCCCATAATTTTCTAAACCACCGACTTATATCAAAAACCTATTTAATCATAAAACTGGGTTTTTGACAACCCTCAAAGACAATAACAAACCCCAAGTTATTAAAACTGGGAGTCTAATGAAGAGACAGCAATTGAGTCCTCTTTTTCTGCGGCTGTGTCACTGGGCATTGTTGTTTTACTAACAACTTAACTGAATCTATGTCTTCATCTGAGCATAAACTGTCTGAAAAAGTTGCTGAAGGTGATATGTTGGACACAGGGCTTTCAACAGATGTAGTGGACCATAAGAACGGCGCCTATGCTGAGATTAAAGATGTGGAGAATCCTGAATTGGGAATGTTTGATAAGCCCCTTCCGTGCTTTGGCTGTGGAATTGGATGGTTTTCGTGAGTTCTCACAGCTCTTCTCTCTATGTGTGTGTGTGTTTGTTGTGGATGAGTTTTTTTGTGTGCGTGTTTATGTTGATCAATGCACTTGCTTTTGCAGTCTTCTGCTAGGATTGGTGTGCCCATTGTTGTGGTACTATGCGACGTTTCTTTACTTTCGGAAATACTACCAGAAAGATCCAAGGGAGCGAGACGGACTTGCTGCCAATGCAGTAGCTGTAAGTGTCACACTTACTATGTTCTGTTCCATTGATTATTTGTTTCAAGCAATGTGTGACAATCTTGATAATCTCTTATGGATGTTATTCTCTCTTTTCAGAATATTAAAATAATTTAATGTGATGTCAATGAATGTTAAAATGGGATGCATTGCAAGACTACTAATTTATATCATCAAAAAATAATATTACATTTTATCCTTATGCTTTTCCTCAAACTCCTTTCAACACACACACACACACAATGTACTTCTATATATTTTTCAATTTGATTCTATATAAAATTGTGAATAACCATGTTGCTACTGGTATCCAAGATCTTGACACAATTGTCATGAATAATGATGAATCATGTGTGCCGTTTATCTTTTTCATTAATCCCAGATGTTATGATTGTTGCAGGCTTTGATATGTACAATTGCTGTTATAATTGCCGGAGTTGTTATCCTTATAATCAATCTTGCTACAAATCCGCACCAGTAGTTATCACTTGATTTCACCTTCCTCAAGGTGAAGCCTGAACTGATGGTTTGTAACTCAAGCGTCCTTTGGGAAATTGATATTGGTGCAAGAAGAGCAAACTGATGTCACTGAAGGTTCAGTCACATGAACACTAGAGTAGTTTTTGGGTTTCTCTTTATTCTTGTGCATAATACAAACCTTGTATATTAAGAGAATGCAACTTCTTAGAGGCTTTAGATCCCACTCAGTGGGAAATGTACCTACCTGGTAGATGAAATTGTAGGAAAGTTATTTGTTTGTAAATGACACTTAAAAATCTGTATCTGCATCTATTTGGATGAATTTTTTTCCCGTTTTATTGGTAAGTTACAGATTCAGTGAATCTTGAACTCAAGTCTTTAGTCCATCTAATTTTGTGAGAAAAAGAAGTGAAATTGGAATTCATTAGAGCTCATTATTTTTTTATTTGAAAGAAATTTTAGGGAGCTCAAGCTAAAGAGGTAACCAGAACTTGGCATTAAGGGTGTGTAGCCTAATTCACCGATTCGTCAAAATCGACCAAATCTAACTTAATTTGTCATGAGTCGGTTTTTAGGAGTTGGTGGGTTAAGTTGGATTGCCAAATTTTTTTTCTTTTAAAGTGGGTTGGGTTGGGTATGGTTAAGCAAATTCACAAATTCACCTAATTTAACTTGACCCACTTATATTAAATAAATATTTGAAATATATATTATTGGTTTTATTATTTACTCTTTTGGTTCAATGAACTAGCAACAAATTTATAAAGTCATAAATTTGCTTTTATGTGTTGGTTTGGTGTTATGCTTAGGTTTGATCAGTAAATTTGTTGTTATCTGTGCTGTTGTTCTTATATATTTATTATTCTAATGCTTTTTTTTTTTTTTTTTAAAGTCCAACCCATGGGCCCAACTTGATCTGCATGGGTTGGGTTAGACCCTTATGATGGGTTAGGTTGGATTGAGTTTTTTTCAACCTGACCATGGTGGATTGAATTAAAAAAAAACCCCCTTCAACTTGACATATGCACACCCCTACACAATAACAATTTTGAAATTAGAATGAATTTGAGTTAAGGCATTACATAAGTGTTTTGGCATGAGGCTTTCCTAACTACCTAACATGAGAATTTGTCAAGTGGATAAACCAACTTTAGTGATACCAATTTTGAAGGAAATCAGTAAACCACTAGGCAAGACCAAGAATTAAATTTAAGATGATAGTAAAACGGTTTAGTCAATTTGTGTTCACCCAAAATTAATGACGTTAAATGTAAAACTCATTGGAATATTTTAAAAATGGGGGTTAATTTGGGGATTGGAAAAACCAATATATACCTAGAATGCTTTAATGCTTCAACTAGAGTGAAGGAAAGATCTCCCTTTAAAAAAAAAAAAAAAAAAAAAAAAAAAAAAAACTATGATCCACGAAAATGATTACAACAAATGAGAGGAGTGCTATTCAAAAAGTAGGTTTGTTTGTTTGTTTTTATTAATTTTTTTTATTTTTATAGGAGAGACTGGGCAGTGTAATTGAAGTCCTCAACTTTTTTTTTTTTTTTTTTTACAAGATAGAATTTCTACTCTAATCTAATCTAAGTGTATATGTGTGTGAAGTTTTCTTCTGGAGACTTGAACCCCGGCCCTTACTCCCTACACCTCACAAGCACTTATACTTGTGGAGTGACAATCGCACCAATGGTGCGTGGTGGTGAACTCCTCAACTCTTAAACGTGTTTACTCCAAAATGATTAATGATTATGCTTTGCTAAGTACTAACTGACTTTTTATTTTTGTAATCAAGCACTAATGGACTTCGATAAGGGAAATTACAATCATCCATAACTGTAATAAAAGCAAAGGCAATGAAGCTGGTAAAAGATTAAATTGCCATAAACTAAGTTCTATGCAGATGCAGTTGGGAAAAAAAAATTTAATGGGGTCAGTCAGTTTTATAATTACAGCCTAATCATTTAAACATATCTTTACTAGCTCTTGCTTTTAAGATTCATAAAATCTCTAGTATGATGTTGCTGGGGTCCCACTATCCAACCCCAATGGTACGAAAATGTTATTAACCTAAAGAAACTAACCAAGGCAATGTCAAATTTTTACCTTGATGCCTTCATGGAATGAGGGTGTACAAAGTGAGCCAAAAATGGTTGCCACTTTTTTCAGTTTTTTTAACCCGTCAGCTTGTTTGGCATCATTTGGTAAAATTTTTTGTGTTGTGAAAAAGAAAAAGTTTTTTCTCCAAATCGGAGAGAATTCTGTTATTATTAGATGGTGATTTATAAGATCGCGTATTAAAACCCACTACATAGGAGATTTGATTTTCTCTAGAAAAAGATTTGATTCAAATCTTGTCCACACTAAAAAGAAATTTATTGGTGTCTTATCATAATAATAAAAAACAATTATCTTGAAGAAAACGTCATAAATTTTAAATCCTTCACACAAAAGAAAAAGTTAACTGATGCCTTAAGAGTATTGGTTTAAAAACTTTTTTTAGAAACTCTTTATGGGAAAAAAAATTAATTTTTTTTATAGCTTTTTATATTCTCATGAAAGCGAGATTAAAACTTTTTTAAAATAATTTATGAATTTGGCTGACCTTAAGTACTTTTTTAACTGAAATTTCCTTTTGTTTTAGTGAGAAACTGTCACATCACTTACTAACTAAATAAAATATGGAAATTAAAACTTACTACTACCTGCTATTGTGTATTTAAAATAAAATGAGACCTCTAGTTAAAAGAGTACTGTAGATAAACTAAACCTATAATTTATTAACAAATACATTAGGAATATATGTTGACAGATCCTTAAATAAAAAGGTAGTCTTTCAGGAAAATTATTAGGTACTTCCGGAGTACCATAAATGTGTACTCTTTCCTCTCACATGAATAGAGGGTTCCACCATAAATTTAATTAGTGAGACCCACCATTCATGTGAGAGGAAGGAGTACACATTTATAATATTTCGGGAGTTCACAATAATTTCTCACTCTTTCAAGTCACAACACAACTTTTTGATTCTACCGGTCCACATAGCAACTAACCATTCACACCAAACTTCTACAATTACCACTGCGCATTGTGTAGACATGCTGCTATAACCTTCAATTAGTACGTTTTGTATGTGCATCACGTATGTTTGCCCATTGTAAATGTGAATACTTGTTTGGTGGGAATTCCCTTTCCGTCTTGGAATTATTCATCTAGATTTCGTGCTTATTATTTTAACTAATACAAAAAACAAAGGTGCATACTGTTTTGGTGGGAATGCCCTCTTGGAATTATTCATCTAGATTCCGTGTCTATTATTTTAATTAATTCAAATTTTTTTTTTTTTTTTTTTTTTGCTGTATCAAAACTTACTTGTTTAATACTATGTTACTCAAGACAGAACCAAAATTTGAACCTAAGAAGGGCCAAAGCATGAACCAAAAAAATTTCATGTGACATGGTTAATTAAAAAAAAAAAAATTTTGGTAGACAAAAAATTGCACTTTATGACCTAAATATTTAAGTTAAGAAGGATATAATATGAACCAAAAAAGTTAAAAGTTACAACATGATATTCTAACCTTTTTCGAAGAAGAAGATGACTTCAGATCTCTAAATTTTGGGTAATTAGAATTAATATGTTAATTTTATCATGTTGACCAACTCACCAATATGATAATCTTATACTTTTGAATGCAACTGAAAATCACACTAATGAAGTTTTTCAAAACTTTGTTTAAAGATTTTAAAAAATTGAGATATCAATTTTAAGAGTTAGCAATGCTACGTCATCAATATTGGCTTCTAAAAGAATTTTGGCATTTTATCTTTTGAAAAAAAATATAAATATTGTAATTCACTTTTCCATATTTTATAAATCAATTTAAAAAGTCATATAAATTGTTGTAACCCCTGTAAGGAAAATTTTTTTTCTATGAGATTTTATTGGTTATGAATTATTGAATTATGATATTTTTGTTCATCCTATATACTATTTAATTTTTTCAAAATTTTTTTTTCGTGGGGGGGGGGGGGGGGGGGGGGGGCGGGGGTGGGGGGTGGGGTGTGGTGGGTCATGTGAGCAAGGGATGTGGTGGGTCATGTGAGCAAGGGATCCCTGTCTGCCAAACAAAGCTGTTGTAATCTGAAGAGAAAACTTTGAGCAAACTCCATGGTGTTGTGTCCTGAGTTCTAAGCTCTGATCAAGCGTATTGGAAAAAGCTATCCATGTTGAGTCGTTGACAAAGTCTAGAATTGGAGTCTGAGCCCTGCAGCTTATTTTTAAGCCTTTCACGTTTTCGGTTCTTTAAAATTCTGGTGCATTATCTTGAGGAACAATTTCTGAAACAATAAAGGCTTACCATGTCAGTTATAGTCTTTGTATTGCAAGTAAAAATTCAACCTTGTAATTACTCTTTATGCAAAGGATGTCGGCTAACAAAAGATCCCTTAAAAAATCCAACAAGAAATTAAATGTAGAGCTCATATGACCCTTACATACTTTAAAAAAAGAAAAAAAAAAAAGAAAAAAAAAAAAAACATTATAAGTTTCTTAGAATTTCATATAAGTAAATCATTTCGATGTTGAATTTCCAATGATAAAGGAAGAGTAATGGGTTTGAACTGTTGAAGTGATATTTCTTTGTGGTGTTCATGTTTATGGCTCCAACCCTACATTTCCATCCCCTATTATCTACTAATCTCAACAAAAAAAAAAAGGGTGATAAGACCTATAAAAAAAATCACAACTTACTTAAATGGTTATGATTTGTGCAACATTACTTTTATATAAATTGTCAATTGTCACTGACATCATTAGTACAATATCACTTTCACATGAGATCACTATTAACATTATTTATATTGTACATTTATCATAATCTTCTACTGAACCGTTATAAAAAAAGCAATATTTATTTTATACTATTGTTGCACACAACCATACACACAGGATTGTGTTTACAATTGCATGCAACAACCTGTGTATACTAGCATTTACTTTATGAAAAATATTGTGAAATTTGTTATTTTGAACTTTCATACAAATAAGATAATAACCATGTTAAACTGATGAATTCGCAGGGTTAAAGCCTTAGAGGGGGGAAAAGAAACCATTTGACATTCTTGATGCCAAAGTTTAGAAGCTTGCTGCAGAAGTATTGAATAGTGTTTTCCAACTTTAAAAGTGGTTGCTTTTTGTGAAGAATAAAGCAATCTGATAGAGACATATAACAATGAGTGGAAAACGCGTTTGTCTAAACATCTATACGTTGTACTTAGCTTTCTCTCTATACTTGTCATTGTCATTGTCTTACTCTATCAAACTTGTACAAAAGCATCATATTAAATTATTAATAATAGTTTTTTTTTTTGTTTGATCAAGCTATTTTTCTTTTGGGTTTTGTGAGATTTAATTGTCTTAACGCGGAATGTGTGCGTGACCATGACCAAATCGGTGTGCCCATAATTCTTCCTTTGCTTTTAAAGCAACAATTATGAACCTTCTAAAAATATGAAGTGGTAGTTTTAACTTTTAATACATAAATAAATAGCTTGGATTTCTTGAGAGGCTAATCAATTTACATGATACAAGCCGCAAATTCAGGCCTTTTTGTGGTGCCAACTACAAAAATGTGTAAGAAAAGTCATATTTCTTTTTCTTGCACAACTGTTTTATAAAAGATACAAATTTACTTTTTGGTGAAAAATTAATGACACACAATTTTACCATATTCAGATTGAACTTGGGATCTCAATAATTGTATCAACTACTTGGTCAAAGTTATAAAGCTCAAAACTTTAAAAAATAAAAGATAAAATCACATGGTTTTCTACAATCATATGCCTAGTAGTGTGCAAATGTAGCTGTCATACTAACAATGACAGATGCTAACATTTTTCTTGGATATGAATTATACTATCATAAAATAAAAATAAAAAAGGACCCCACGTTATGTAAGAGTGATGATGCTTGCAACTTATAAACACCCATCACTCCCCATTTTCAACCATAAATACATATTCTATCAATCCAAGCCAAATAATTTATCAAAGGCAAAACAAAACACAAAAGCATATAACATAAGGTAAAGCAAAAGGAAAGTGTCTCCAAAAGCTCATTCTCCTCAGCTCCTCCACACCTCTCTGCTGTGAAAAGGCATAAACACACAATTCAGCTTCAAATAATGGAAGAAGAGGAAGAAGTGCCCTCACCATTTTGGCTACAAAACACTCACTCTCGCCGAGGCCGCCGCCGCTACTCATCATCTCTCCTCCTCAACCCTGGCCTTCTTCTTGTACTTTTGTTAGTCATAGCCATCTTATTTATCTTCATGGTAATTCCTTCATTCCTATCTTTCACATCACAAATATTTAGACCACATCTAGTGAAGAAAAGCTGGGACTCCCTCAATCTAGTCCTTGTTCTCTTTGCCATTGTTTGTGGATTCCTCAGCAGAAACACCAACAACAATGAAAACACAAGCTCGTATGAAGATGCAAGCATTTCAAGCTCATCACAAGAGTCTCACAAGTCAACCCCATCAACCTCAAATCAATGGTACACCCAGTACTCAGATCGTACAGCTGATAGCTATAGCACCATCAACAGGTTAAGGAGCAGCAGTTCATACCCGGATCTTAGGCAAGAATCTGCTTGGGTGAGCCATGATGAACGGTGGAGATTCTATGATGACACCAATGTTAGTGGTAATTATCGGTTTCCGAGCTCAGATCAGCTGCATCATCGCCATCCAACGCGAGATCAGCCTCAAGAGGAGGAAGAAGAAGGTAACTTGGAGCCCAAGAATATACCTAGAGATACTTTTGTGGTTCCTGCAATAGAAGAAGATGCCTTGGAGCCCAAGAATATACATGTAGACACTTTTGTGACTTCTACAGAAGAAGTTCCATCTTACAAGTCTCCATCACCACCATTGCCTTCATCGCCACTACCTCAGCCATCTACACCACCATCACCATTGTCACCATTTACGCCGCCTAAGGTGGTTAAGCACAGAAAAAAGAGAACATATCAAACTCTTGGACACAATGAAAAGACTGGAACCCCAGAAAAAATTGATTCACAAGTCAAGAATCTCCAAACCCCACCTTCACCACCGCCTCCGCCACGGCCACCACCGTCGCCACCACCGGTGTTTCAGCAAGTGGAACAAAGGAGTGGTGACAAGAATGAGAAGAAGAGAGGAGGATCAGCCACTAAAGACTTCTTGAGCTCATTGAGGAGGAAGAAGAAGAAGCAAAGACAAAAGAGTGTTGAAAATTTCGACACCTTTCTAAACTCTCAACCTTCTTCTTCTACTTCTCATCCTTCATATCCACCACCACCTCCACCACCTCCGCTGCCGCCTCCACCATCAGTTTTTCACAGTTTATTCTCTTCTAAAAAAGGTAAGGCCAAAAAAGTTCATTCAGTTCCACCACCACCACCACCAACCCCACCACAACCACAAGCTAAGGTCTGGAAACCTCCATTGCCGGTTAAAACAAGGATTTTCAATAGTGGGGACGACAATGTGAGCTCAGGTAACGAGTCACCGCTTAATCCAATACCACCACCGCCACCACCACCGCCACCTTTCAAAATGCAGCCTTGGAAATTTGAGGTGCAGGGTGACTATGTTAGGATAAAAAGCAATAATAGTTCACGTAGTGGATCACCAGATCCAATGGATGGTGGAGAATCACCTACAAAGACTATGTTCTGTCCCAGTCCTGACGTTGACACTAAGGCTGATAGCTTCATTGCAAAGTTTAGAGCTGATCTGTTGTTGCAGAAGATGAATTCTTTCAAGGAGAAGCAAGGGAGAGGGAGGTCCAATCTAGGCCCAGAACGAAGCCCAAAGTGAGAGGAAGAGCAGACCCAATATAAAGTGAAGTGGGTTTTTTTCCTTTTTTGGTCATTTTTTGATTTTTTGTGAGTCCTGACTTTCTGTTTTGAAGGTTTTGTTAAAAGTGAGCTGTTCTGACATACACATAAAATCTGATTACACATGTTACATATATAGTTACAGAGGAAGTTTAATGTATTTGGGATATTTTTCTTTTTTTTATTAATTCTTTTTGTATGAGGTTTTCCAAATTCCAATTGTATTTGTTTAAAGAAATTTACAGAGATGTATGATGAGGTTTGCTTTGGACATTAAGGTTGTCAGATTTGTGTTTGTTCAAAAGCTGTGGTCTTTGGCCTTTTTTTCATTAAAAATGGACAGGAACACGTGTTTACATTTGGATTTTACCTTTCTTTCCGTGTGAGATTCTACATATATATGAGAGAGTGTAGTCAAGGGAATGGGGACTCTAAGCATATGACAGGCAATTAGTAATGCAGAAGTAATGCTACTTTTGTATTTAGACAACTTCAAGGGGAGAGAGATTGGGCTATGGAATGGCCCTATTTTGGCATCTGACAGATAATTGATATAGAACACTTCCTGTTCAAGAAAGGTCATGACAATAGTTTCTAAAAGTAATGAAAGAATTAGAGATTTTTTATAGGCGATTTTATCTTTTAGTTTTAGGTGTTCAGCTTATAATATACTAAGCAAAGGCGTTTGGGGTCATGCACTTTGTATGAGGGCTCTAATAAACCACTTTCTGTCTGACCAATTAAATTAAAACTAGGTATGGCTGTGCTAGTGGCTAGTAGGAATATTGAAAAGGAACTTGAGAATATATATAATCCAGTTGATTTGCTGGTCTGACTTAAGGATAATGATGCCAGGTTGGAACCTGTTCATGGTATATTAAGTTGACTTGAATAACACCAATACACCATACATATAGAACACAATTTGTGGAGTATGCAGTGTATGTAGCACATTAGTCTTAACATAATCACAATATAGTTTTGGAATCAAAGTGCAGGCTTTCATTTCTTGAGAGCTAATTGTTTGACTAGTTCTGGTAGAGATTGCTCCTGCCTTATGTTCTCAACCCACCTTGCTTTGAGTCGGATTTCCTCGATGCTTTGCTTCAAATTCCTAGTAAAAGAAGGATGCACTCGGCTGACAAAAAATTCTTCGATCTCCTCAGCCTTTTCATTGCTGCAAAACTGCCATTTGACAATATTCAGGGAGTGAGCAATCTGTTTTTAGGATCACAAATAGATAGATTTACCAAATATCATAATCTGGCATTCTGTGATTGCTTTATATTAAGTGAATCAGATATGTGATCTTATATAAATGTGTGCATAAATTCACATAGACATTGGTAAAGCAGTAATCGATTTCATCATTTAATTGAGCACTAATGTTAAAACTCAGCAGTTTCACTTGTCATTACTAGGCACAAGCTATCAAAAATTGATAGACAGAACAAAACCTGATTTCAAGAGATAACTGGCTTCTTGGACATAATATGAGTAACTTGACGGTGATTACTTTTCCTATGATGAATTTCATTATAATAATACAAACAAACTTTTCAAGGTCATTCATAAGTAAGGAACATGTCCTTGAGTGGTGGAATATTCACAAAAAATAATCTCATTTTTCTTCATATGTTGAAATCACCCTTTAAAATAATTATAATACAACTTATTCAAAAAACTGACAGTGAATTTGACCCATGCTAAACTGATTAAGGTATAGGTGGAAGGTACGCAACAAGGCAGCAGTACCTTAAGCTTGATATGTCTAACTACTATAGATAAAGCACTATTTTCAAAGGCCAAACTACATTCATCAATATATAATTATTGTGACGTATCAAGTTACATAGAGTTTTCTACTGAACTAGTCAACCAATGAATCATAGCAAACAACATGTATGAAAATACAGACTCAAGATGCATCACATGTACCATTGCTATCCAACTAGGTTGAATTGCTTACCAAAGTGAGAATGTAGGTAATGAACTGGTGGAGTAGAATCGCACCATATTTGCTAAAGATCAAGTCCCAATTCTCCTGAATTTATCACAAAAAAATAATAAGCCTCCAGGCCCTCCACAAAGTGTAAAATTCAAGAAGAAACCTTCATCCTAACACCCAATCATAATACTTTCCTGACTATATCCATATCTGAACATACTTCAAATTATTTTCTTAATTCCAATATGATAGTAATTCACTCATAATGAAGTTGTTGACCATGAACTGCATACCTTCAACCATCTCCATGCTACCTCACGCCCTTCAGATCTTAGTCCAGCAAGCACATAAAGAACATCTTGATCTCGAACCTGAAAAGATATTGAGATGAAGCAACAATTAGACCGGCAAAAGATGGGGCTTTTAGAAACCGTAATTCGATATGCACTGCAAATACCTCCTCAGACAACATAAAATTCAGAGCCTCAAGAACTAGATTTGGGTCTGGACACGATGCAATACAACCTGTATAGGATCAAAGGAATGGCATTAAATCTAAGTAGCTTTTATCCACAAAGACAGGATATTATTTCTGTTAAATTACCGATTGTCCCAAAAACTTAAATTGTTAGGAAATAGTGAATTTAATCACTTAATCATAAGTCTAATACTCCCCCTCACTTGTGGGCCTAAACTTCCTCTTAATAAGTGGGGGCCCAGTAAGTGGGAATTTAACATTTTAAATGGGAGGTAGAGTAAAGCCAGAGATCGAATTTAGGATCTCCTACTCTGATACTATGTTAAATTACCAATTGTTTCAAAAGCTTAAGTTGTTAGGAAATAGTGAATTTAATCACTTAATCATAAGTCTAACAATTTCAAATGTTACTACTTATTACGTAAAAGTGGTTCCTTCTCGTGGTGCTAGTGTTCAGCAATACAGCAATGTAAGCAGCCTGCAGAGCACATAGCAATTCTGTATATCAACCTTGAACAGACCCCTATGAATGAAGAGTAATTTAGATATACAGGTAAAATTATTACCTTTCTAGTGTCAGCTGACAGCAGAGGAGTATTTCTATCATTCAGCAACGCCTGAAACCTTTGGACTGCTTCTTTGTTAGTTTTATCATGGCCAAAAGTAACCAAGGCCATAAAGACTTCTCCTCTTAATAGTGCATTTAAATGACTCTCTCCAGATATTGATTCCCAACCTGATTTTCTGCACAAAGAAGAAAAAGAATATGCTATTTAAATGTATGAAGAGGCTTACTTCACCCCATAATGAAAATCCAGTACATAAATAATGTCAGTAATGTGAAACATGATGCCAAGGAGACTAGAAAACATCATAAAGATGATGATATACATTTTGGGAGATAGGTTTTCATATATTTGAAAAACGATTTGATGCACAATTGAAAGATACAAAGGAATTTTCTTTTCACTTTTTTTTTTCTTTAATATTGTTTCGTAGTTCATACTCCTCAGCCCTAACCAAGAAAGTTGCAAACAGAATAAAAACTCATCTCCACTCAAAGTAAACAATCATGAAGAAGAGGTTCCAATAAATATCCAGCAACAAGAGGGTTGGCATATTAAAATATATGGTAATTGTTCTTACTCTGAGGAAAACAGAAGGAGATTGATGAAAAATTGTTTCAAGTCGTTCACTAAATCCGGGATGGCATCACCAGAGATCTCAACAACTTTATAACACACCTATTGTATATATCACATAAAAACTTCAAGTTCTGGTAAATATTTGGTGAAAATGTTAACATTATCAAGATACAAAAGTTATCCTTACATTAATGAGTTTCGATAACACAATAAAATCAAGCTCTTTTCTGTATACATCCATCAAGGAAAGCAATGACGACAGTGGTTGCTCGCAAGCCACACAAAGAGCATATGTGTCATCCAGAACGCCTGAAAATTGAGACTGCAAGGAGTTATATGCTATTTGACAGTGATCACTGAGCTTATAATGGCAGAAATAAAGGGAAACCGCAAAAGGACGGGATTAATTATAGAGATAGGAAATATGTAGCCTGAACAGTCCATTTGGTATTCAAAAGGATTTAATATATAGAGAGACCAAATATGCAGTATTAAGTTAGCCAAACTCTATTCATTGGAATTCCGCCCTTCTGTGGAACTCACCTGATGAATCAGGCACAAATATGAGAAATCTAGTATACTTCAAACCATGTGATCATGCCAATAAATACAGCATAACCACTACAACAACATATGATACAGTTATTAATTCATCTTTGGACATGGTATGTACCAAATTTATCTGTTGCTGACAAGCAATTACTCTCTATGGCTTTCCTCAGTCGAGCTGCAAGCTTATCTTCATATTTTACCCTGTAGAAACCACTCTGCTCAATATTAACTTTGACCCAGAAATGTTCATCACATTTCTCTTCATTCTTTTCGTTAAATGTGCTTTTGTTTTGGTGGGGAGAATGAACCAGTTCAGATATATCCAGTTTTTGAGACTTTGTTTCCAAAAGGAAAGTCTTGCATTTGATGTATGAGCCAATGGATACCATTATTGGAACAATCCATAGTCCATCACCACACAAACCAGATGACAAGAATTGTGACTGCAGATCCTAAAAATGTATCAGATTTCCAAAGTAATAAAGATGAAATTTGCGGCTGCGAATCTTTTAATGCATGCATGTTTGCTTATTAATCAATAACAAGACCTGTTCAAATTCCAAAATATAATCTTTGGATTTTACAGAGATAACTGGATATCCATTTTTCTTCGTCCAATCATCCATCATTGAGTTGATTTGAAGACCAGATTCCTCTGAAAGAACGCACCATAAATCTTCCGTCTTCGCATTTTTCCCAGCATATCTTTTTATGTATAAACTTAAGGATTTCTGTTTCAAATAAGAAGTCACAGAGTTAAATAAGTGATTTAAGCAACTTTAATTTTTATCAACTCATTACATAGTAAAATGATTACGTTCAAGAAGTGCATAGTAAATGACTACATGATGGAACATGCTCTAAACCTTTCCCTTAGTCATTTTGTTCATAACTTTATTTACAACATTTTGACAACAAAAGTTTTCATGTTGACATTTTCCTTACCAAGAACCTCATTTTCCATGAAAAAGCGATGTTAAGGTATTCCACAACAAGAAATGATAAATTGTACACGTTACTGACAACAATCAGTGGAAAGAGTGATCAAAGAATGCTTCCAATATGACGAACGTAACAGACACAATGCAGATATAGATTCCTAAATCAAACCACACTGGACAAAGAGTTTCCACCCAGGAACAAACCTAGAAGGTGTTACATGGAAAAAGTATCCTGAGGGCTGAGTCACATGCCCAGCAACTCGAAATTTTTTAGCCCACCATCCAATCAAAGATAACAACAGCATGGTTAACATAGAATATGGTCAACAAAAAACAGAAGTTACATAATAGTCTTGATAATTATAAAGTGAAAGATGTATTTTTTAATGGGTAAGAGAGCCATTAAAGATATAAAAACCAAATCACATTAGACAATAAATGCCAACTTGTAGCCATGTGTACATTTTAGAGTGTGTATATATATATATATATATATATATATAAAATTTAGTAATAACATCCACATAGAATTTTAACCATGAAAATATAAAGTCATTGTTTGGTGCTTCATATAAAAACAATGCTAAAAGCTAAGAACTCAAACTATCCCACCTGGAACATTTCATCGCCAAGATAACCCTGCAACATTCGAATAACAGCAGATCCCTTTTTGTAGCTGATATCATCAAATATTTCCTCTATTGAACGAGCATGATGTACCTCCACCTAAAAATATTCCAAACGGCATGTGATAGTTGAACTACATGTTGAAGTTATGCTTGCTTTATATAGCAAATTGCCTAACAATTTCCTCTCATTTGAAGTCATAATTGGGACTTTATTAAGATACAGTACTTATTGTGCTACAATCTTTGGAGTTGGGTTATAAGAAATTTCCCTGCATTGTCACCTCCATTTTACTGGGTAGAACTCCAAACACACAGATGACAGATGCAAGTTCATGTGCACAGACACCCAGACACATTAAGTTCACCACATGTCAATGCATTTACTTTGATGATATTCATTGCAGTGCTTGAAAATTCAGTACAACAGGCCATTAGGGGAAGCAGTTTGCTCTAAATAACTATTTCTTACCATTGATTTATGACTGCATTTGCTAATAAGCTATATAATTTAACATGTGTAAGTGATGTGTTCCCACTAACCAGAAAATTCCGGAGCATTCACTTACCTCAATAGGATGTGACTGTTCCATTGCATCCATACGTAAGCCATCAGCTGTTTGTCGAAGAAACTGAGTCCATATTTTCCACTCAGGAAACATGATGTCAGTGGCCATATAACTTATCTGGAGATTTAAGATTGAACAGAGATACCAAAATCATAAAATTGAATGCAGTGGAATGGCCAGAAAAGTGGTTGCAGAGATTGAAGATGACTCAATGTTACCCAGGTTGCAAATCCCTCATTCAGCCATAAATGACTCCACCATTCCATTGTTACCAGATTGCCAAACCAATGATGGGCTACTTCATGTGATACAACAATCGTGAGCTGGCAAAACATGAATAAGCTTTGAAGATTACATACAAGTATTTAGGAAATGAATGAAGAATCATATTTCAATGTCATTTCTTTTGTAATTGAACTGTTATTTGCTTCCAGGTTTCTCATTGGTATCAATATATAAACTCTTTAATGGGTTGACTGCATCAATCAATTATAAATAATTGTCAGTTATTCTGTATTAAGGCTTTTTGGGGAAAGAAAAAATAATACTGCAATTCCCTTTTATATGTTTTCATTTATGAAAAGGGGAATGCAGAAAAAGTAAGGCAAAATTTGTCTTGAATTTCATTTCTTGACAAGCAGATCTGCACCTCGCAGTAGATTGATTACTTTTTGGGAGCATCATAATGCAAAGGAGAAAACTGAAGCTAAAAGTGTGTTAGATATGTAACTTACAAAAAAAAAGAAAGTGTTAGATATGTAACTTACGAACTGCTTCATGTTAGCTGATGAAAGCAAATCATCGTAAAGTAGTATATTTTCACGATATGTGATCAAACCATAATTCTCCATAGCTCCTCCAGAAAATTCAGGGACAGCAACCATATCCAGTTTTGGAAGTGGATAAGGAGTTGAGAAGTACCTAAATGATTCCATAATCAGGGCTGACCAGCGTTATCAGTATCACCACAGAGAACTTAAACAGTCTTCAACCAAAGCAAAAAAACACAATGTTTCGTAACTTTTGATTCTTCTAACCTACGCTATAACACTGGTTCTGTTTTCAGGCGATCTCCATGGATAAAGGAGGTCAAATTATGTAAAACAGTCTTTGTTTTAATTTGGGAAATTTTGAAGGGGAGACCCAATGAGGGAAGAAATCCATGTGTATCAGGTACTCGCTTTGGGTGCAGTCATATAGTGCAGAGAAGCTAAACTGGTCCACAAGCTTTACCAATCAGTTGAAAGAAAAGAAGGAAAGACAACAAAAACAACAATAACAACAACAAAGCCTTAGTCCCAAAATTTGGGGTCAGCTATGGATCTTTGTCAAATTAGATTGGTCAGCCACATGAATTCTTTTTCTCCATTCTATCCTATCTGAAATCATGCTCTTTGTTACTTTAAATAGGATAGAAGGGAGAAATTCATTCTGTTCTTTGCAAGGTCAAACAAGAAAGTATTGAAAGGATCACCTTCCCTTGAACATAAGCAAACGCTAAACTCTCTATTTTGTGGCATGTGGCTGTTTTTTCTCCCTCATAACTTAGTTCTGTGTAAAACTACGTGATGGTGGACACATTTCAATTTATTGATTTATGAGACTGAAGATCATAAAATTTAAAATCTCCACACGAACAAGGAAAATAAAAGGAGAAATTACCTAGTAAATATGTCAAGTGCCTTCACAGCAAGATTTAAAGCAAACTTCCCTTTATCACTCTTTCCAACAGGACAATATACACGAACCTTGATCCCTGCATGCACAGTGCATTATTCTATATAACAACAACCAATCCCTAGTTTTAAAAATTTTAGGGTCAACTATGGATTCTCAACAAATTAGTCAAGGTAGGCCATGTGCCCTTTCCCACCATTTTAGTGTAATAAGCTATTTAAACCAAAAAAGAAGAAGAAAGAGAGTAAATGAATGTGCCTCTGCCATATATGCATTACCATCAGCTGTTGTTTCTTCAATATGATCAAATACTCCAACAACAACACCCACCAAATAAGTTGACATGACAGGAGATTCCTCAAAATAAACAGTCTTAATATTTTCATTAAGCTTTACATCAGCAATTGGCATATTAGACAATGCTGTCAACTCTGATGGCACGTCTATCCTGATCTTGAAGGTGGTCTGTAAAGAAAGTATTAGTAATTTCTGAGTAGTAAATAGAAGGGGAAAAAATGAATTTTCAAAGTAATTTAAACCACATGAGAAGAGTATTATGTAACACCAATCAGAAATTTTCCGCCACTTACTTGTTATTCATTAACATTTACTAAACAAAACGAAAATACATGTATGTCCTGTTGCCTATCTGTTTTATGTGCATAAATAGTAATAAACTTTTCTCAAAAATCTGTGGTAATGTGTTTATATTCTTTTTTCATGATTAAAATTCTATTTCACAAATTCTTTCAAATAAGCATGTACATGACACTAATTAAATGCCACTTACGGAAGATTGATTCAAAGGTTCTAAACAAGTAAAACAATGAGTTCACCCAAGGGTAAAGGCAAGTTCTCGATTATGCATACCTTAAGGGCAGGTTCATCCCAGCAAGGAAAGCACCGCCTTGCATCCACAGCTTCAAACTGAGTAACTGCCATATTCTTCTTCACTCCCCCATCCACATAAGTACTGTAGACAGTGACAGAAACCAGGATTTCACCTTTCGGGGTCCAAATTATGAATTTTCACCATTCAAGAGTGAGAAATATATTAAGTTTCAAGAATAAATTAATACATGAAAAATAAAAATGGCATCTACTGTTGTCACTTGTTAGTGTTCCCAAGATCTACAAATCAAATGAGGTCATATATATGATCTCATTATATGTCCAATATTCATCTAACAATAAAAAAACCAATTATTGCTGCCAAGTTAAAAAGGGGGAAAAAGAGAGAGCAAAATATCATAATCAAAGAACGTGTGCAAGATCTATACACACACAGAAATGAATCATCAAATACAAAAGTACGAAAGATGAAAAATTGATGCAAGCAAGTGTTAATGTTAAATATAATTTACTTGAGTACTAAAATTCGTCACAGAATGAAAGCTTGACAAATAGCAAATAATCGCTAATATTAATACTCAATGTAAATTAACACCATTTGAATCCTGAAATGGAATTATAAAGGGAAAAGCAGTATCTTCAATTCTCAAAGGGGTCTTTTTGGCTGGGCCAATTAAATTCTTGAAGGGGGGGGGGGGGGGGGGGGTGGCGAGAGAGGGTTGTAATTTTAAACATCCCAAACTTTAAACACATATAACCATATATAATTCAAGAAAATTACCTCTGTTCATCTCAATGATTTACATAGTTGTTCAGTTTCATTATTATGTATTTGATCACTCTCAAACGTAACTAAAAATTCAAAATTTATAGTTTCTTTCTTTTCACTGATTTTCTTGGCAACCAAACAACAAAAAGCTTGAATAAAACTAACCAAATTATTCCAAATCACTTACCAAGTCAACTTTTCCATAAATTTAGAAACAAACTCACTCTAAAAGGTAGAAAATTTAAATAAATAAAAAAAGATTTACCATTTATAGAGACCCTTCAAGTGTGGGTTAAGGGCTCCAGAAAACTCAATCCCCAAAACCCCATCACCAACGCTAAGCACTTCATCAAACCCCACAACCAGTATCTCATCTTCACCATCCAAAACAATAACATCACAAGGCTTATATGTCTGCAAAAATCAACAAAAACATCATTTAAAAAAAAAAACCCATTAGAAGTTAAAGCACAATAAAACCAATGGTTTAAGAGAGAGTGTTAATTACTTGGTGATTGGAGTTGGTGAACCAGACTTGATGTACATCAAGTTCGAGAACATTTAGGACGAGGAACTTAGTGTGTTCGATGATGTTAAGGTTGACTTGTACTGTACCAGAAAAAGTGCATGCTGTGAGATCAAGTTTGAGATAAAGATCATAACTTGTTGGGATTGCAAATTTTGGTAGCCTTGTTTCTCCTTTGAATTGCTCTATGCTTTGTTTTGTTTTTGTCTCCATTTCTCTCTATGTTTCTCAGTCTCTGAATTTCGTGTCAGTTTTGTATAGTGCATGGATTACAGAGGCTTTAATTACTATGAATTTTTTTTGGCTAATACTAAGGTTTTTCTATATATAGACACATGGACGTGGGGCCAATATTTAAATAAATAAATATATATATATATATATATATATATGTACGTATATACTAATTTAGCAATCTTGCACTTCCTTTAAAAAAAAAAAAAAAAATAGCAATCTTGCACTATAAATTTATACTTTGTACTTCTTAACAGTATTATTAATTCTTTTTCTTCTAAAAAAAATATTATTAATTCTCTTAAAAGCGTATAATATTATAGTTACAAATTTTTCTGCGACAATTTTTTAAGTGGTTGAGATAGCAAATTCTTCGCATCTGGACCTATCACCTACATCACATTTTTTTTTACTTATCAATAACCACTCACTACATTAGTAATGTTGTAAAAAAAAAATTGTAAATATAACATTTTCCTCTTTTTAAAGACCATAAAAAAATTTATAAATCTAAACAAAAAAAATTAGCCCCATAGAAAAAATTATCAATAGTAAAATTATAAAAAAAATTAAGCCGAATCAACTTATTTTACAAAAAACAAATAACCCTACCCTTTAAATTTTTTAAACAAAATAATTTTGTTCATACAAAGCAGATGCATGTAACAAAAAAAAAAAAAAAAAGACCTCAACTATTAAGCAGTAAAAATGCCGAAGGTGGAGCAGCTTCACAGTTCACACAACCAGCAATAAACCCACTTTTTTTTTAGAATCCAATAAACCCACTTTTTAATCCAAGTCCTGGCTGTTTTATGTTTTACTTGTGAAAAAAGAGTGACAATTACACTTTGGCCAACGCATGCTCAAATGCATTGACTTTGACTGTAATGAAAATAACAGTTGCTGTACAATTTTGGATTTAGCGGAAATTTCACATGCAAGTGGAAAATAAGTAAATAACGCCAAGAGGGCCTGTGGAAAATAACGACCTTATGCTTTTCAAATTGACCTTTTGGGCTTGAAAGAAGAGCACGAGTGAAAGAAAATAAGACTTTTTTTTTTGAAAAGAAAGAAAATGAGACTTAAAAGAAAATGAAGCATCAAAGTACCTAAATACATAAGTGAAAACATATTAGCTAAAGCCTAACAGGTCTCGTCTGGGTCATACATATGAGAGGATATACAATGTATTGCTGCAGGTCTTCGAAGTTTTGAGGTTAGATTTGTTAAATGTAGCGCAAACTCTGTGGACCACTCGTTGGCTAAACATGCTAGGCAAGTAGATGATGAAATAGTTTGGCTGGAAGACGACCCAGAGCCAGCATTAGAAGCTTTGTATTTTGACTCTCTTTGTCTAAATTAATGAATAACATCTGATTCCCCTTTCAAAAAAAAAGAAAAAAAAAGAAACAAAATTGAAGAAATAGAAAGAGTATTGACCCTTTTATTTATTTATTTTGGTGTTGTGGATTGAACTTGGAGGAATAGGTGATTGAGGTGCAAAGAGAGTTATAAAATTTATATAAAAAATAAAATAGAAGAGGGAGGGTTGAAGGAGATGAAAGGTTGAACAAATTGAGTAAAAGAGTAGAATTTAAAAAGATTTAAAGGAGAAAATTTAAGAATGTATAAGGGATTGAAATGAAAATTTTAAAAAGATAACAATTGGAGGAGATAAAAAGTTGAACGAAGTGAAAATTACAACAAAAACAATAAATAATAAATAAGAAAAATAGAAGGAAAAGATGTGATAACCTGGTGTAACAGGAATTTTTAAAATTTATTACCAATCTTCCATTTTTATATAGAGTATAGATTTTATTTAAGACCAAAACTAATGCTAAAAGAAAAGAAAATTTAGTATAAGGGTCTGTTTGGGATTTGATTATTTTATTGAAACTAAAAACTTTTTGCTAAAAGTACTGTAGATAAATGTAAAAGTTAGTTGAAATAGTATAGTGGGATTCATAAATAGTATCAAAAAGTGCAGTGGGGCACATAAATAATAGCAAAAATAAACTGAATAATAAAATAAGCTAGTTTTTTAATTTAGAGCCAAACGCACACTAAATGGCTGTAACTTTTAAGATTTTGATCCCAAATAAATAAACCAGTTTCAATCCTTACAGAAATATTAAAGGAATACTTAGACCCCATTGTCCTTGAATTTCATTTTGCAGTTGACATTAGAGAACAACTAATCCCTTACAGCACAAAGAAGAAAAAATGCTCGTGATATGTTAACATGAATCCTTGACAAGTATTCTAGGAAGCTTTCAATGTTTGGAAAGTCATAGGATCTACAATATTTCTAAAAAGATATCAATAAATTTAGGCACTCAACATTTTCTCATTTCACAACAGTTAATACAACTTGTGATTGGTGTGGTGAATAATAAAAATGGTATTAGTGGTAGTAATAGACCTAAGTGAAAGTGATATTGTTCTAAATTCTAATCACAACAAGACATGCTACTAGTTGTGATAAAAGTCATGAAAAATATTATGTACTTCGTATTACACATTAGAAATGGACACAAAGGCATTGCAAAACTATGATAGGGCATTCTTTGAGTTTATTTAAACAGAAGAGCTATTATGACATTAAAAGGAAGACTTTGGAACTTGAAATTGGAAATAAAGTTTTCCTACGGGTTGCACCTATGAAAGGAGTAATGAGATTTGGCAAAAAGGGTAAGTTAAGCCCTAAGTTTGTAGGGCCTTTTGAGGTCTTGGAAAGGGTGGGCAAAGTTGCATATAGAATTGCCCTACCCCCAGCCCTGTCAGGAATATATTTATAATGTTTTTCATGAGTCTATGTTAAGGAATTACATTCCTGACCCTTCACATGTATTAAGCTATGAGACTCTTCAGATTAGAGATGACTTATCATATGAAGAAGTCCCGGTAGAGATTTTGGATCGTAAGGAGCAAGTGCTATGCAATAGACCAATATCTTGGGTAAAGGTGCTTTGGAAGAATCATTCGGTGTGAAAGAGGCATCTTGGGAGTGTGAGGATAATATGCTATCAAGATACCCAAACCTTTTTCAGGATCAAGATATGTAAAATTTCCACAAAATTTTTATCAGAGGGGAAGAATGTAACGTCCCAACTTAAAAAAAAAAAAAAAATTTATTTGGTTAGATATTTTTGAGACATATGTGCCCCACCTACCCACTTAATCCTCCACCACTCATTCTCACTATCTTATTCCCTCTTGGCCGGTGATCTCACTTCTCTTCTCTTTTCTTCTTTTTCATTTTTCTCTCAAACACTCTTCTCACTCCTCACACTCTCCCACTGGTGCCACTCCATACCACCATCTCCACCATCATTTTTCTGGCAAGATCACTAGAAAATCCTTAGGAACCTCTAAGCTCCTTCATATCTTTTATTTGAGGTAAAGATTTCTTATCTTTTTGATGGGTTTATATGCTTTTGTTTGAGGTTATTTTTATCTAAGTTTTGATAATGATGCCCATGTGATTTATGAGCTTTGAAAGTGATATTTATGTGTTTATATGTATGAGTTTTGTATTGGTGGAATTATTTGATGAGTGGGTTTATGGTTTGTACTAATAGTGGCTATCTAAGGTTTATTTATGGTGGAAATTTAGGGTTTTAAGTTATAACATGAGATAGTTGGTAAAACTAATTTTTCCATTGCTATTGGGTTTATTTGGAGTTAGTTGAGGTTCTAAATTTCTTGTCTTGGAGGATATTTTGATTTCACTTTCATAGGTCTCTTGATGATGTTGTGTAAATCTTATGGAAGCTAGTCATAATATTGGAGATGATATTAAATGGGTTAACTTTAAAAATTGGAGTTTATGCCTTGTGAATTAATTTGTTGAGAAACTTTAGATGTGAAATACATTATTTGTGAGGTTGAATACTAGGCTTACCTAATTAAGCGCTTATTTGGCAATTCCTAATTTGTAGCTAAATACAATTTCAAGCGTTATGTTTATTGTGATAGGTTTGTTTGATACTATTTAGGCTCTAGCTAATCTCCTTTGGAGCTTGGAGAATTAGGTTTTTTGTGAGTTGCAAAGTAAGTAGCTTTTTAATGGAATTTTTGGAAAATAACCATGTTGCATAAATGATTTTTTTTTTTTTTTTTTTTTGCTCAAACACATTTTGAAAAATTATTTATAGAATTATGTTTTCTTAAAAAGTGTTGTATTGTGACCTTAGTATATATGATTATTTATGAAAGTGCATCATTTTTGGTATTACATTTGGGGAAATGCAGGAATTGTTGACATGGAAAATATGAGCACTTTTGATTTAATCTTTGACAAGGAATTCATTGATTTTATGGTATATTGGAACATTTAAAGATGCTTATCCTGTCTTGTTATTTGGGAAATTGATAGAAAATCTTTTTGACAAGAATGTAGTTGAAATCCTTACAAATTTTGTGGAAGTTAGATTATTTAAGGTTTTTTTTTGAAATTACCTAGATATAAACTATGTATTTGAAAGTACATGTAACCTATGAGCTTTTTGTTGTTTTAACCCTGTATCATGTGTGATTTCCCAGTGATCACTCAATTTGGTTTCCGTAATCTTTGTGATAACGAAATCAAATCTAGGTCAGTGTTCTTTCACTTTGGATGACGCGTTCTTCCTTGCTACCCATGGGGGGAAAAGGTCCCTTAATTGTGTGTGGGTAAAACTGCTTCCCATGGGGCCAAAAGAGCACATGCAAAAGAGGTCATATTTGATGTGTTTTTTCTGCTGCTCATGGGGGGAGAGATAAAACCTTGAGGGTATGGTTGAGGTTGCTGCCCATAGGGCCAGGAGACTGCATACCAGAGATGGCAATATCACGCCAATTGTGAATGGGTGGATTTCCTGACCAGTCTATATGGTAGTGTGGTATATTTGTGATGAATTACCTTATGTATGATTTTTATAGTTTTGGAATTATATTGTTAGTGCTCACAGATTATGGTATATAGTTCATGGTATTTATTTTGAGAAACTTTGTGTTTCATTACTTTTTTTTTCGAGAATCTTGTGTTTCATTACTTAATTATTCTTGTCATATTATTATTGAAAATGATCTTATGGTATTTAGTTAGAAATTTCTCAAATTAAAACATGCTTTGTGAGCTATTCATCATCATGAAACTTGTATTTCCCCTATTCCATTAATTATGCTACTTACTGGACTCTATCTCATCATATTCTTTTACAAAAATTTTCAAAGTAGGCAATGATCGTTTTGAGGCATGTTTTTGTGGCTAGTAGTAGTTAGACTAACTCCTAATGGAGGCTGGACTTTTGTGATGATGATATTTAGATTATGTATATCCTAGTGTAGGCTTGATTCATTCTTTTGTATATTATAGTGGTTATGACTTTATTTCCACTAACGGGACAAATTAATGATTTGTAATTGTATTTATACATACTTCCATTCTTTTATGCCAAAGGTCCTTGTAATTATTACATAGAGCTCTAATTTACTTTAGGAATATTATTAAAATAAATTATTATGATAATTCTTGATATTGGTACTTTGATAATAAATGTTGGATTGAATTGTCAAAAAGGAAAAAACTACATGTACTTTTTAGATGTTTTTCTCATACTTTGGACCCTTTTGGGTTCGAGGGGCGGCCGTGTACGCGAGTATTAATTATAAGCAAAAACTGCAGAGCATAAGAACAAGTCATGACACAAAGCTTGAAAGTTGACTTCATTGTAGTGTTGTTAGTATATTGGTGGAATGTAAGGTAGAGACTTAAAATAAGGATCCTCCTCCAATGGCAAGAGGAGATGTCCGTACTTTATCCTCAGATTATTGTACTGGAGGAGCAAGGTAAAGGGTCAATGATGATAATGATAATTCAGTACTGACCTGTGAACAAAGTAGCGAGCGAAAGAAGGAACAGAGACAACAGAGCACCATTCCTTCGATACAGACTTGAATAACATCACGAATTTGAAATCAACACCGACCTATCCATGTCGGTGAACAAATTACATAAATCTTAGCTTTGTTTTAATTAAAAAAAAAAAAAAAAAAAACGAACGTTTATTAATAAACTTATGAATTTGAACTTCAGTATACAATTTTACACAATTTCAGTTAATTAACTGAAAGCACAAGCTGCAGAATCCAAGAACTTGAAGAGGAAGAAGAAGATACTGTTACAACGGTAGCACGGAAAACGGTGTCGTCTAAACCAAAGGCTAAAAAGCGTTTCTCGTTTAAACAGAAACGGTGGCGTTTCTCACTAAACAGAACGCTGCCGTTTTGGTTAAATATAAGACAGCTGTGTTTGTAAGTCTCAAGCGCTGTTGTTTTGATTAGTGTATACAGGATTGAGATCCGGTGCAATAGCAAAAAACTATTGCACTATGCAATTAACCATGATGTGTGAGAAAGAGGTAAAAAATTAAAGTGTAAAAATGAAATGGTAAAAAATTGAGTTAATTTTTTTTTTATTTAAGGGTTGAGATGGTGCAATAGCCCTAACTATTGCATTGAATCTCAATCCAGTGATTATAGATTCATTTGTTATTTTGTATGGAACGTACATATTCAGTTCATACATGTACACCTTAAATTTGAATTTGCCCTCAGCAATGCATTAACAGGTTGGTTACATGGCAGGGAAGCTTATGCCCATTTTAACACTATGCTCGCATGATGACTAAATGTGATTGATGACCAAATAAGTTATTCATTTGGTTTGTTTTCAAATTTTTTTTTTCCTCTAGTTTTTTTCCCTAAAACACTTTCTTCTATTTTTTTTTGCTAAACAACACTTTCTTCTATTCTTCCTTATTGAGTTATTGTTTTTAATATACAGAATGTCTGTATGCCTTTCATTTTGGTAAATTCTTGGGTTTGATTTTTACTTCATGATCCTAAATACACTTATAGTTTATATTAGTCTAAAATGTTTATTAGATATTGGTGCACTCATTTTTTGTGATTCTCAAACTGTTTGCAATGGTTACAAAGATAATCTTTGGCTCAGCGAAGAGTGTGTCAAAAATGTTTTTTTCAGTGTTGAGCTTCACAACTTGGATACAATAAATCTGATGCATCATGCAACTGGTGGTTGCAAAACAGTTAAAGGTGAATAATGTTTCCTTGGTCTATTTTCTAGCACTACTATTTGTGCATTCTGTACGTGCCATATAGCAAAAGTGCAAAACAAGTCAGACAAAATTTTCAAATATTTTTGCCAATGTACTATTGTTAGAAATCATTAACCTACAGTTGGGAATAATAAGAAATTATCTTATCGTTAATTATTGTTGCACACGCTGAGTTATATACTGCCGTACCGCCGTACACATTTCAACTGTATGTCCCATTTACATAATGTGTAACTATTACCACTCTTACTTTACAAATTGTCATGAATGTCTCTTTAATTTGTTATGATAACTGAGAGTCTATTAGGCAATGTGCCAATGCCTATCCTTCTTCTAGTTTCATCTCCAAATCTTAGGCCCACATTATGTGTTTGATGTTAGGAGAAACCTCTAATACGCATAAGTTTACCAAGCTACTCCTAAAGAAATTCAATCTAAAGTTAAATGATCTAAAAAGTTAAGCTAAGGAAATTTATATGAAAGTCTTATGCCTTATATATTCAAGGCTTGTTATTGTTGGTTATAGAGGGCTGTGCTCTTGTTACTGGTGGAAGTATGCAGTGGAACCAAATAGAAAGAGGAAAAAACAAGTATGTTAACACTGAATCTAATGTGATTATAGAACAATTAATGCTGAAAAAATGTGCTTTACCTTGCTGTAGCAGCAGATGAAAAAAATTGGTTTTGATAGTTTGATTTTGATAGGAGGATCACATCGTGATACTTCTTCAGTTTCCTTCAATGTTATCAAGTCCATTTAGGTTTCAAAATTATTGACATGAAATTAAATTATGAGCAAGGTTTTTAGACCCGGACCATTCATTGAACAGTAAAAGGGAGAGGTTCAAAGTTTTTGAGGTCGAATCAAGGTCAAACTGGAGTCGAACTGTGATGACGTAATAATTAATTTAATAATTAATTAATATGAAATAAATAAAAATTAATGCATAAAAATTAATAATCTTTACTAAACATTTAAAGAAATTCAAGTATTCGGAGACTACTAAAAATAAAATGTATTTTTCACAGTTTATTATGGATTTTAAATAGATATTTTCTTATCATTTATAACATTTTAATAAATTTGTACATTAGTCAACATAACAATATCTTTAAAAGCCATGATTTATACCATTAAAATATTTTAACTATTTATTAACCATTGAACAGATTAGGAACAGTACAATTTTAAAGGGGTTATAAATGATAATTCCAAAACTCAAGGTTTAAAGTTTCAAGGTGGCTAGCTGTTAGGCATTTGAGCATCTGATCGTGGCTTTTGAAAAATGCAGTATCAACACTGCCTTTGAAAAACAAAAAAAGCTCCTCTCTCGCCCAAACTCTGTTTTGCAGAACCCATTCTCTCTCTCTCTCTCTCTCTCTCTCCTCTCGAAATCTCTTGTTCCTCTTTCCTCTTAGACCAAAATCACAAAGTAAAGATGTCATCTAGTCCACTGTGTAGCTGCGCTGTGAAGAACGAAGTCCATAGTGAGCTGTGACTTCAGATCTAGTTCTTTTGGACCACCATTTTTTAGGGGGGAAAAATGATAGTTCTGTCAATTCAATCAATCACGAGACTCAAACGCAAGCTTCGGCAATAGCCGTCCTTCCTCCTCCGTCGGAATCCCTCGTTCCTTTGATCTCCTCTACAAAGACCGTTCGCTCCAACAATCGGCCCTCTCCACCATCAACTCCTACTTTGAAGGGAGCAAAATTTAAAGCTTGTTTTCTTTATTTATTTATTTTTTTAAGGTTCAAATTCAAAGGGAAGTAGGGAGCCGTGAGAAGCGGTCTGATCATGGTTCTCAGAACCGTGAGGTTTGACCGCGATTCGTACGAGTCCCTGCTTTTTTCCCATAGAGGGGTTCTTAAGGCTAAAAGAACTACAAAAATGATTGGTTTGAGGTTTTCCCGGTCAGACCGTACGGTCCGATCCAGGTTTCAAAACCTTGCTTATGAGGCGTACGTACGATGGATCCTATTCCTATGATGCTTTTCTTAAGGATGTTCAAGAGGGATTCTCTTTATTACTTTCTTTGAATCTTTGATCCTCTCAATATATTATTTCATTTTAAAAAATTTCTACTATTCCATAATTCTATCGCAATATGCCTATATGTTAGCAAATGCTATTTCCACCTACACATATGTTGAAAGAGCTTGTTTTAGATCCTTGATAAAATAGATTCTGAACACGCCACTTAAATACATTTTGTAGGCTCAAAATAAGAATTAAAAAAAAAAAAAAATTGTTTGGTAACTTGTAAGAATTTCAAAAAAAAAAAAAAAAACCTAGACTAATACAAGATTACTATGTTTGTTCTACAACTACAACAAACCCTAATAGTTTTCTTCTAATTTCTTAACAAAAATAACTTGAGCTATCAATCTATATCTATATATATATATATATATATATCTAAAAGCTGAAGCGTAGTATTTATTGTTGCTACGCTTCTGTTGAGCCATATCAGCGGCCATATCACTTACTTATTTTCAATCATTTTCTTTTTATTTTTTGACTCTTTTTATTTATTTATTAATTTTGTAGTTTACGGTTACATTTTCTCCAACTTTCCCCATTTTTACCTTTTTATCTCCCCACTACTATTAACATTAATATCACTTTTCCTTTATCCCTTCATTTTCCTTTTATTTTGACTATTCTTTTCCCTATCTTCTTATTATAAATTTGCTAATCTCTTTCACTCTATACATAATTTATCACACAAAAAGGTTATTACTCTCTCTCTTTCTCGTGTTTTTCTTTTCGTTTTGTAGTTTTTTTTTTTTTTAATATTTTTTGTATCTTTACTTTATATTGATGAATTTCCATCTTCTTTAGAACTCTACTATTATTCTCCCTCTCCCTCTCTCTCTCTCTCTCATATATATATTTTTTCTTTTTTGTGTGGATTTTTTTAATGTTTTATGTCTTTACTTTAGGTTGATGAATTTATATGTTCTTTAAAACTCTACTTTAGGTTGATGCATACCACCACAAAGAATAAATAGGATTGAATTGAATTTCACACTCCAAACTTTTTGGTTTTGTGTTTTCAAGTCATTTTTTTCCTTTTTTTTGATTGTCAAATGCTATTATATTGCATTATAAAGATAGAATATAAGAATATAATATTATTCAATTACATAACATGACTTGGATAATTTGGTGTGACTATATCTATTATTTTGACTATTCTTCTTCTCATCTTATTTTCTATAAATGTATCCAATTCAGGTCTCTCCCAAAAAAGGTGATTATTCTCTTTCTCGATTATTTATTCTTTCTTGCAACTTAACTTTAGGTTGATGAATCATTATATTTTTTTTATAACACTATTTTGGGTTAATATACAATTTTATGTGTGTTTTTGAGTTCTCCATCACAAGCCTTCTCTCTCCCTTTCATAGCTTTTGTTTGACATAATACTTAGTTATTTTGAAAGTGAAAATTAGAATTTATATTAAAATACAATCTTGCTATGTATTTGAATGTGTTTCTCAACTATTTGAGTAATATCAAGTGTAATGTTGTGATGAGTTTTGATTATCATGATATCTTATTTAAGAAATGAGAAATTTGAATAATATATTTGATACTTAAAGAATTTTTTTTTTGAGTAAAAAACTTAAATAATTTAGTTGTAAGAAAAAAAAAAGAAAAAAAAACACAATGTACCATAATATAATTTAGAAAAATATGGAGGCTGTCTCATCATCATAAAACTTGCATTTCCCCCATCCCATTAATTATGCTACTTACTAGGCTGTATCTCATCCCATTCTTTTACAAAATTTTTCAAAGTAGGCAATGATTGTTTTAAGGCATGTTTTTGTAGCTAGTGGTAGTTAGATTAACTACTGATGGAGGCTGGCTTTTGCGATGATGATATTTAGATGATGTATATCCTAGTGTAGGCCTGACTCATTCTTTTGTATATTATAGTGGTTATGACTTTATTTCGACCGATGGGACAAGTTAATGATTTGTAATTATATTTATTTAGACCTCCATTCTTTTGTGGCCAATGGTCCTTGTAATTATCACATGGAGCTCTGATTTATTTTGGGAGTATCATTAATGAAACTAGTAAGTTTCCCGTGCGATGCACGGATAATGTTATAATGTTTTATGTAAATTTATTTTTGGAAAATATTATATATATATTATAGTATATTTATTATAAAACTTTGTTAGTAATGAGTTCATCATAAAAAGTAACAATTATAAATTGCACACATATATCTATTATAATTATTTTGTTCAAGTAAAGAGCAATAATAAAAACAACTTGGAGTAATTTTGTGTAATAAAAGTTGATAAAAACATATTAATTCATTCTATATTATTGATTTTTATTATGTGATGTAATAAAAAGCTTCATTACAAAAAAAAAAAAAAAAAAAAATTTCTTCAATGCTTTGTTATTGTGGTATGGTGACGCTTGTTGTCATTATCAGTTTCTCCATCTTCAACATTTGAAATTTAGTTCGTCCATATTTGTTCAATTTTTGAGCTTTCATCATTTTTTTCCTTTTGTTGCATCATTTGTGTTAATTGCTAATGAATTGGCACCGAGAGATTCTTGATTAGATCTTACAAAGTTTGGACTTTGTCGCTAAGATTTTTCATAGGTATTTGCATTTATATTAAATTTCAATGATGTGACAGTTTTTTGTAAATTTTTTATTTTTGTAAATTTTGGAATAGTGCAGCAAAAAGAATTAACATAGCTTGTTGAATTGTGTTTTCTTTTTCTTCCATACCTTTTTATCATTTGAAGGCGCATCAAAAATCTTAGCAACTATATAATTTTCAAAACCATCTTTTAGATTGAATTCATTCAAATGAAGTAGACAAATCCATTTTTTTCCTAATTTTTTTTTTCCAAATAACGTGAGATTCTTTCTCCAATATCAATATTTTTACAATAATTTAAATAAGTTGTACCTTAGTTTATTTTTCAGTAAGATCTCAATTTTGTAGATTTATTTAGGATTTTCTCAGCATCTCAATCAAATATCACAAACTTTGTTTTGTTAGTTGCATTAAAAACTTCAATTTGAATCCTGTATCTAAAGTAGTTTGCAATTGTATATATATAGTTGTTATAGTGAGATAAATATATTATAAATATTTGGAGAGTATGTAGTTAATGTGAGTGCCTCTAACTTTGGGATAGAAAGACTTATTTTTGTTTTACATTTTGCACACCAAAATGATCATGTTTGTAATTTGACATTCTTTTCTCAAAGTACGCACAAAATGTAATACCAACCCATTGTTGTATCAATGTTACTTATTATTGCAATACCCTAGTAGTTCACATCTTGCAATGAACTTTGAAATTAATATGTTTTTTTTTTTAATGTAAATAATATGATCTATTATTATTTTTATACATAAATGATGAGTATAACTTGAAATAATTAACAAACCTTTTTCGTAGGATCTCATTCAATGCATTTTATCTTTACTATTGTCTTCATATTATTTAAGGATAAATCCTCCTATGAAAATTGTTTTGCATGTATTTTTGGTATTTCTTGTATAGGATCATGTTTTTTTACCATTCCTATCATTGAATTTTTTTAAAGAAAATATTAAGTTAATGACATTTTGTGAGATAGTATATGCTCTTTATTAGACTTTTTTGTTATTATAAATTTTAGAAATATGCACTTGTCAATTATTTTAGCAACCTAAGGGATCTCAAGATTTATATATATTTTTGTTGCATTGGTCGATGACAGAGAATTTGTCAGCATAAATTGAATAGAATATTATTAATAGACAAAAGCATATTGAATTGAAATTGGGGAAAAATGAAGAGATATTTCATGAGAATGAGATTTTCTAGAAGTATCATTTATACGTGGGGGAGGAAGAAGAGAGTTTGTAAGAAGGTAAGAGTTTTTGCTTTGATTTACACGTGGGAATGGTCAAACTTGGGTCATAATATTAAGGTAAGAATTGGGCATGAGTTTTTCATAAGGTTTGGTCTACTTTTAAAAGGTAATTAATTTTATAGTGAATAACTTTTGGTCTAATTGGTCTAATTGTCAAGAACAACTCATATCAATATAATAGTAAAAATAAGTTACTATGATTTATTGGGTAACAGTAAAAAAAACTTAATAAAAAGAGGTAAAAAATGCTAAATTTATATAATAGTAAAAATAAGTTACTATGATTTATTAGGTAATAGTAAAAAAAACTTAATGAAAAAAGGTAAAAAAGGTTAAATGCAATAAGTTACTATGATCTATTGAGTAACAGTAAAAAAAAAACTTAATAAAAGGAGGTAAAAAATGCTAAATTTATATAATAGTAAAAATAAGTTCTAACGATTTATTAGGTAATAGTAAAAAAAACTAAATGAAAAAAGGTAAAAAAGGTTAAATGCAATAAGTTACTATGATCTATTAAGTAACAGTAAAAAAAACTTAATAAAAAGAGTTAAAAAATGCTAAATTTATATAATAGTAAAAATAAGTTACTATGATTTATTGAGTAACAGTAAAAAAAAAAAACTTAACGAAAAAAGGTAAAAAAAAGTTAAATACAATATTAGAGTGCCACGTGACAGGACCTTATGCACTCTCACATGAGGTCTTTGCTTTTATATATACTAGCGTTTAACCCGCGCAATGCACAGGTTCATTTTATGAATTAGAAAACAATCAACTTAATATATTATACTTAATATGATGGTAAAATATGGAAGGGGGTGGATGGTTAGTTGTTCAGATATTGACTTTGCTTGAAGGTACTATGGTTTTAAAATGGATAAAATTACTATTTCTTTTTTCTTTTTCTTTTTTATAAACAACAATCTTTACTAAAATGTATCTAAGTACACACGGAATATCAAACAAAGGAGTAACTACACTAAAAATACATTTGTATGAAGGTATCTACATGTTTGGAATCTCTAATCATACATGCCTAAAAATGTTTCTAGATTGTTGGAAAAATAACAATATTTTGAATTTGATTAATAGAGACACCTTTTTTTTGTGTGCGTGAATAAAACTATAGTGTATTCTTTATTAATAATATTATCATTAAGTAACAGGTACATCACTGTCTATTAGACTCATAATACATGGAAGGGACTCCTCAAGCCAATATATTACATCAATATAGTTCTTTGCTTCATATGCTGCTTCGAGGAAGATGATAAGAGAAACATATATTCTTGATAGAAGAGTCAAGCCCACTACTATCATTAAGGATCTGGGCAATCTGCAAATTGGTGACCAACTAACTTTAGTTCATCTATCAAATTTTTTACTACACACTCTACTTCAACTTCTTGAAGCCCCAAATTCACAAAGCACTACACTTGGTAATCTTATAGCCTGCACTTCAATATGGTCATTCCCTACTTCTAATTTTACACACATTGCTCATATACATTGGCTTGCACTATCACAAATAGCTACCCCTAATCCATACAATCTATTGTTATGCGGTCCACACAAATATTCTACAAAAAAGTACAGCAAGCTCATATGACATCAAGTGCAACCAATCAAATAATTCAGCAATTTAGACTCAACAAATAGCACTCCAAAGCCTTTCATTTGGGAGGGGGGAAAAAAAAACATGACAATAATAAAATGCAGGACCAAACATATTTTATCAAACATGTAAAGATGATGCAAACTCAACAAACACACAATAAAGTCAATGCTCATTACACATTACACAAACACAATCTCTAGATAGATGATCTATCTTTTTCTTTTTTCTTTTTTTGGCTAATAGATTTATCCTAACCTTTTATGGCAATTTAATTCATAATAGAATATCAAATGGCATTCAAGATGATTAGTGTTAGATTGCTATAACCTATAACATTAATACTATTTAACTACCATCTCTCGTAACAAAATAATATCAAGTATTCAATGAAAATAGAATATAGCAAGTTGTTTCGTGCTTTATGATGCCAATAACAGTAGGCCTTAAAATTTGATATTCTAGACCAAACTTAGTAGTTGTAAAGTATCGAGCTTTCTTTTTTGTTCTCACGGTTCTCATTTATTAAATGCATTTGTTAGTGTAGAATTACTACTTGAATAGATTATTTTTTCTACTCGTTAGATAAATCACTGTCAACAATACCCAATTCTAAATTTTCAACACAAACTGGTTAACTTTGTTGGTCCTATATCCAGTGCAATTCACTCTTCAAATAGTGCTAACTGCTAACACCTTCAAGACTAATTTATTTTTAGAAAATCCAAAACTTAAAAGGCATAAAGAAAAACCAAACTTTAAAGAAAAATACTTCAAAAAGTAACTAAAAGTTAAAGGCTTGTCAGTAAAATAGACTTCTCAATCTAATGGGTTTGAGTTTTTCTTTTTTAAATATCCTTGACACAAAAAATTATATATTGAAAATGCAATAGGCTCTTACAATTAAAAAAAAAGAAAAAAAGAAAAAGGCCAAAACCAAAATATCAGATTGTGTTCAATCATAGAAACATTATGGCCTTTTGCTATGTTGTTTTCTGGTATCAGCCAAACAAACCATGCTTTCTCATATTGTAGTCTGCAATCATAGTCTTTGCAAATTATATGATAGGAGACTATGTAATCTGTAATTTTTTTTTGCACTTACTGAGATAGCTTACCAATATGTTATTAAAATAAATAAATAACAAATATAGGCTCCAAAAGCCATACCAAATATAAATAGTTTCAAATTTTAGTAGATTTTATAACTAAATGGGATAACTTGCAAAAAAGAAGAAGAAAAAAGCATCTTCTTCTACATATTAAACTTTCACAACAAAATAACAATATAAAAGTGGTTCAATATCAATGGTTTGAGATTAAATTTAACCTCCTTGGTAGGCTAACAAAAAAAATTTTAAATAAAGGAAACTATAGCTACAATTCCTTCTTAATATTTATGTATTCTAGTACCACTCCTTCATTGAGGAATTTTATCAGTCATGTTATACACAAACCCTTCCCCCAAAAAAATTCATGACCATTGCTAATATCAATGCAATAAACTCTAACATGAAAGAGTTGGGAAAACCCATCAAAACCAAAAAATAAAAAACAACCCACACTCCTTTCACACCCAACAGAAGGTGGAAACCTTTTATTACCTTAAGCAAGAAATTGAGATTGATAGAAAGGCAATACGGAATACCGCAACTCCAATCACCTCACAAATCACAGCCGTCCTCACTAACCGTACATTGCCACCAACAATGGCCAAGTTGCTCTCGAAGAAGCTTTTGTGTGCACCAACCCAACCATTAAATCACAATGAAAGTTGTCAATACTACCTACAAATAAAATAAAATAAAATAAAATAAAATAAAATAAAACTCAAATTATACTACAGAAAATATTTGAGCTTTTCTCTGCGGCCAAACACAACAATAAAAAAGAAAAAAAGAAAAAGAAAACATGCCGAACGAAAGAAAGGGAACCTTATTGGAGGCAAATTGAAATCTGAAAAATGAACAAACAATTTAACAAATTCTTAGGTGCAAATTAGAGTCTTAAAATGCAAATTGACTTTTGAAACCAACAATGCTCGAACTAAAAGTAATTTGAAAATAAATGAATTAGTAAAACTAAATAAAAATTAAAATGATTCACAAATATATGGTCCGATTTTTTCGGAGAGAGAGGAAAAGAGTGACCTTCTTGAAGGAGTCGGTGTTTTGGGCTAAAGTTGGGCCAACAAAACAACACATGTAAAAGAAACAACACTTAATGAATCACTGAAAAATTCAAATGTAACAACAAAACTTCCTAGACAGGTGTGTATGTTAAAATGAATCACTTATGTGGTTTTACACTTACAACCCATATTCGATCAACGTTGCTGGGACAATATTCAAGTGCATATTAATATTATAATAATGTGTTAAGAGAGCAATAAATTGGATTACTTAAGCAAACAAAGTCCAAAAAGAAAATTTTAAAAAGAAAAGAGATGTACATATTAGAATTTGTGCTAGGACGACAACTTGCTGCAAGCTTTCATGAGAAGAGACTTCTGTTTCCTGAAAACCAAAAAAGAAAGGTATATCTGAAATGAAGGAAACACAAAACAAATTAGAAGTAGAAAGTAAAATGAAAATAAATAATAATAATAAAAAATGTAGATTTTGGTTTACAGATGGTTCTAGGGCTTTTATGCTTTGAAGTTCTGCCTCCAAAACCAAACACAACAATTAAAAACAGAAAAAAGAGATTAAAAAAAAAAACAGAGCATGTCAAATTAACCATTTAAATTGTGGGAAAAAATAGTGGGAGAAAGAAGAGATGCTCTATCAAGGTGCTCTATCAAACTTTGCTCATTCAAAAAGTCCCCAATTGAACCAAAAACAAATTCCAATTTCCCTCATCGTTCCCTCACTTAATCCTCCATTTTCTCAACAACCAATCAAAAACCTCATTGTTTCTAATTACGCAAACTGAATAATCCCTTGAGTTATACTTTTTAAAGAAAAATAACAAATAACAAAGCATATATAATCACAACTTTCTTGGGAAAGAAACAGAGATGGAAAGCAAGAGAGAAAAAGTGAGTTAGGGCAAGAAGGAAAGAACCAAACAAACAACATCAAAATCTAAAATCTACAAACCGTAACAGAAAATCCCAAAACATCAAAGCAAATATCTAAATCTATACCTATCCAACCAAAATACCCAAAAACTAAGTCATATTAAATACCCAAATATAAGAAAGGAAAAAAAAAAACCGCTGGCAGTTTCAGCGATCTGATGATGGGAGGTAAATGGCCTGATCGATGGAGTTAATGGCACTTAGATTTCTCTTCCTCAATCTCAATTCCTGTGTGTGCCTGCGGTTTCGGTGTTCTGAGTCTGGCAAGGGAACGGATGGCGGCAGAAAAAATGATAGTAATCGTGTTTTGATTTCTCTTCTTTGTTTCTCTCTTCGTCTTTCTCTTCTCTGTTTCTCTCTTCATGTCCCAGGCCTCATCGCCTCCCTTTATTTCAATCTCTGTGTATCGTATTTCTATCTCTCTTTCTCTGCTTCTTTCCCCGTTTCCTCGCCGCCTCTCTCTCTCTCTCTCTCTCTTTCATCGCCTCTCTATCTCTATTTCTGAGTATGCTTTAATTTTAACCAGTTATTTTTTTTGTTATTTATAATGAGAGGCTTTTAAATGGTGTGTAGCATTGCCAAACAACATAATTTATCGCTTTTTAGTGTATACGTGTCAAATTTTTAGATAGGTTTTTTTTCTATCGTGTCAGCACCTCATTAAAGGCTTCTGCTATTATATATAGTATTAGATATATATATATATATATATATATATATTGAATATTGATTATTATGATAATTCTTGATATTGATACTTTGATAATGAATTTTGGATTGAATTGTCAAAAATGAAAAACTACATATACCTTTTAGATGTTTTTCTCATGCTTTGGACCCTTTTAGGTTCGAGACAGTAAACGCGAGTATTATCACCAAAAACTGCAGAGCATAAGAACAAGTCATGACACGAAGCTTGAATGTTGGCTTCATTGTGGTGTTGTTGATATATTGGTGGAATGTAAGGCAGAGACTTAAAATAAGGATCCTCCTCCAATGGCAAGAGGAGATGTCCGTAATTTATCAGCAGATTATTGCACTGGTGGAGAAGGTAAAGGGTCAATGATGATGACGATAATTCAGTGCTGACCTGTTAACGAAGTAGCGAGCGAAAGAATGAACAGAGACAACAGAGCACCATTCCTTCGACACAGACTTGAATAACATCACGGATTTGATATCCAGCCGATGCAGTATTTCTAACACCAGAGATATTGGGAGATCATCAAAGGTAGTAGTGATCTTCATTGTCTTCTTCTTAGAAACAATCTGAAAGCGCAAGCTGCAGAATCCAAGAACTTGACGAAGAAGAAGAAGATACTGTTACAACTTACAACGGTAATACAAAAAAACGGTGTCGTCTAAACTGCTAAAAAGCGTTTCTCGTTTAAAGAGAAACGGTGCCGTTTCTCTCTAAACAGAACGCTGCCGTTTTGGTTAAATATAAGACAGCTGTGTTTTTTTTTTTTTTTTGAAGAATAAGGCAGCTGTGTTTGTAAGTCTCAAGTGCTGTTGTTTTGATTAGTGTGTAAAAGATTGAGATCCAGTGCAATAACAAAAAAACTATAACACCATGTAATTAACCATGATGTGTGAGAAAGAGGTAAAAAATTAAAATGTAAAAATGAAATGGTAAAAAATTGAGAGTTAAAAAAAAAAATTATTTAAGGGTTGAGATTAAAAGTGACTTTTGTAACTTTTAATCTCAATTGTTGATGTCTTATTACATGGTGTAATAGTCCTAACTATTGTACTGAATCTTAATTCAGTGATTATAGACTCAGTTTTTATTTTGTATATGGAATGTACAGATTCAGTTCATACTTGTACACCTTAAATTTGAATTTGCCCTCAGCAATGCATTAACAGGTTGGTTACATGGCGGGGACGCTTATGCCCATTTCAACACTATGCTCGCATAATGACTAAATGTGATTGATGACCAAAGAAGTTATTCATTTGGTTTGTTTTCAAATTTTTTTTCCTTTAGGTTTTTTTCCCTAAAACACTTCTATTTTTTTTTGCTAAACAACACTTTCTTCTATTCTTCCTTATTGAGTTATTGTTTTTAATATGTAGAATGTCTGTATGCCTTTCATTTTGGTAAATTCTTGGGTTTGATCTTTACTTCATTATCCTAAATACACCTTATAGTTTATATTAGTCTAAAATGTTTGTTATATATTGGTGCACTCAGTTTTGTGATTCTCAACTGTTTGCATTGGTTACAAAGATAATCTTTGGCTCAGCGAAGAGAGTGTCAAAAAATGTTTTTTTTTTAGTGTTGAACTTGGACACAATAAATCTGATGCATCATGCAACTGGTGGTTGCAAAACGGTTAAAGGTAAATAATGGTAAGTGGGCACAAGCTCTGGAACATGTTAGAAAGTTGCTCATTAATGTCAGTGCTAGAATTAGAAAATTGTGTTTATAATGTTTTGGGCCAACCAAATTGCTTAATATTCAATACCCTTATGTCTATATGAGAAATTATGAATATGTGATTTAAAAATTTATATAATAAATTACAATGAAGAGTTAAATAATGTTTCCTTGATCTATTGTCTAGCACTACTAGTTGTGCATTCTGTATGTGCCATATAGCAAAACTAATGAGACGAATTTTAAAAATATTGTTGCCAATGTACTAGTGTTAGAAATCATTAACCCACGGTTGGGAATAATAAAAAATTAGTGATGGGAAATAATAAAAAATTATCTTATTGCTAACTATTGTTGCACATGTTAAGTTATATACTACCGTACAAACTTTAGTTGAAATAGTGTTTTAAAAATTTCAGTTATAATAAAGAAATTGTGAAATAGTGTTTTGAAAATAAGATTTCTATTTTATGTCTTGTACACACAATGAGTAACTATTACCGCTCTTACTTTACAAGTTGTCATGGATGTCTCTTTAATTTGTTATGATAACTGAGAGTCTATTAGGCAATGCCTATCCTTCTTCTAGTTTCATCTCCAAATCTAAGGCCCACATTATGTGTTTGATGTTAGGAGAAACCTCTAATACACATACGTTTACCAAGCTACTCCTAAAGAAATTCAATCTAAAATTAAATGATCTAAAAAGTTAAGTTAAAGGAAATTTATATGAAAGTCTTATGCCTTATTCAAGGCTTGTTATTGTTGGTTATAGAGGGCTGTGCTCTTGTTACTGGTGGAAGCATGCAGTGAAAACAAATAGAAAGAGGAAAAAACAAGTATGTTAACACTGAATCTAATGTGATTATAGAACAATTAATGCGGAAAAAATGTGCTTTACCTTGCTGTAGCAGCAGATGAAAAAAAATTGGTTTTGATAGTTTGATAGGAGGATCACTACTTCTTCAATTTCCTTCAATGTTATCAAGTCCATTTAGGCTTCAAAATTATTGATATGAAATTAACTTATGAGGCGTACGATGGATCCTATTCCTATGATGCTTTTCTTAAGGATGTTCAAGAGGTATTCTCTTTATTACTTTCTTTGAATCTTTGATCTTCTCAATATATTATTTCATTTAAAAAAACTTCTGCTATTCCATAATTCTATCTCAATATGCCTATATGTCAGCAAATGCTATTTCCACCTACACATATGTTGAAAGAGCTTGTTTTAGATCCTTGATAAAATAGATTCTGAACACGCCACTTAAATACATTTTGTAGGCTCAAAATAAGAATTTAAAAAAAAACAAATTGTTTGGTAACTAGACTAATACAAGATAAGGTTTGTTCTACAACTACAACAAACCCTAATAGTTTTCTTCTAATTTGTTAACAAAAATAACTTGAGCTACCAATTGAATATTGACAGCAAATATAAACTTTACTAATCATTTTTTTTATAAATAAATATAATGATAAAACACAAAAAATCAAATTGACAGTAACCTTAAACATAGATTAATCAAAATGTAATTTACTTTTAGAATTTAAGGAATATAATGATATAACACAAAAGATCAAATTGACAGTAACCTTAAAGAGGAATCAAAATGGCTTTTAGAATTTAAGGAATATAATGATAAAACACAAAAGATCAAATTGACAGTAACAAATGCCTCTATGTTGGCATCAGATAGTAAATTGTTAAAACTTAAAAGCGGCGATGATTTTGTATAGCTAATTTTAACTATTATTTAGGTGTGCAGCTTATAACTATTCTTTGTTATCCACATGCTTGTGCATCATAATATAACCTCTGGCCAAAGTGCTTGTAAACCATAACATAACCTGGCTAAAGAGCCTCTACAGTAACTCCCCCCTAATGGTGTTTTCATCCCCTTCAATGGTGTTTTCATTATTGATTCTCACAAATCATTAAACTTTAGAAAGAAATCTCCAATATTCTTGAAAGACTCCAGTTCTAATGAATTCCCTTGTATCCTCTTGTTTTCAAACCAAAACCTGTATACTGGCACAAAGGTAGGAGGTATGTTCTTTTGAGCTGCTATATTCTCCACAATATCTCCAATATTTCTCATAAACTTGGAAACATAACTGAATAAAAAAACAAACCAAATAAAAACAAGCCATAACCTTAGGTTGATGCAGGTGATGTAGGCAATGAGTAAAAAAAAGAATGCACTTACAATTTTCTGTCACCTATTCTAGCACCATTTAGACAAAAAATTGCAGAAACAACCAGCACTCTCTAACTCAAATAATACAAATCCATTGCATTCGCCGATTCGTCTAAACACCCTATAGCAACTCACAACACCATATGTAGAGAATATGAACTTCAATGTAGCACCACTAAGAAAAGGCCCATAAACCCTTACACACAATATTCAATCACCTTCGCTCCAGTATAGTGTTAAGATATTCCATTGTTTCCCTGGCTGGCCATACAAATATTAATATTGTGAGAGAAAGTTCATTTACATCTTATAAGAAAAATGATTCTAGATATATACTAGTCCTATAAGTATTTTATGTTTTAAATACCTAACCTATTTGGTTAAGAAAGATTCCCCCCCCCCCCCCCCCCCCCCTTCAAATACTCTCTTTAGTTACTAGAAGTCCTATTTAGGGCTGTAAATGAACCAATGTGATCATGAACAACTTGAGTTCGGCTCGATGAAAAGCTTATTCATGTTTGTTTGTTTATAAATAAGCCAAGTTTGAGCCTTAATTTTAGGCTTGTTTAATAAATAAGCCGAGCCCAAGCAAAAAAATTTGTTCATGAATAAGCTCATAAGCTATTACGCTTGATAAAACACAATTCAAGCATAGACTCATTTATAAGCTTATACGTGTTAGCTAAATATACTCATTACACATCTTAATAATGACATGACCAACATGAGACCACTACCCATTATCTTAATATTTTCCTTCCCTCTAAAATGACCAAGAACTACGTACTTTAGACTATAGTTATATTTAAAAATAAATAAATTAATTAAACTAGCCACATATGATCTTTCCCTATCAATCATCTAAAGTAAAGTTATGAAACATATTAGTATTTTCTTATTCATAATAGTTATAAACAAGTACTTTTCTGGTTCTTCACATTCTAACATGAATGTAAAAATTGTATTTTAAATAATTGTTGAAATTGTAGACAGGGAATGATGAATGAATGAATTTAATAATGTAAAATTTCAATTTGAAAAATGGCTAATCATAAGTAGGACTAGATGCATGATAATTAAAGTCTACTTTTTTTTTTCTTCTTCTTAATTTTAGAGATTTAAGCATTTGATATGAAGCTTGAGCTTAACTTGACTAATTAATCAAGCCAAGCCAAGTCAAGCCAAGCCAAGCCAAGCTTAAGTTTTTTGGCTTTCTCATAAGCTCAAGCTCAAACACCATTCTTATGCCAAACTTAAGCTTTTGACTTTTTCTAACGAGCCAAGCTTGAACATGCACTACTCGACAAAACTCGGCTCGCTTACAGCCCAAGCCATCACAACCCAGCTACACAAGATGAACATGACCAACCTAAAGTCAACCAAGAGAATCCTGGTCATCCATTCTCTTTCCTTTTGGAGATGCTACAAGGCATGCAACAAGCCTAATTCGAACTGGTTGAATCCATGAGGGCCTTAAAAGAGGCTCAAGAACCAGCATTCCAGCCATTACCTAAAGAACCAAATCCTGGTGCACAGCAGAACAGAGGATCAACGACTGGAAATCCTCAATCTGGTGAGCAAAATATCTCTAATCCTCAGTTTGTTACATTATCTGATCTTACTGCTATGTAGGAAAAGGAAAGAATCAGTCAACCAAGGGAACCAAGGCACTTTTTTCGAAGGCCACACTACCCAGCTGAGTTACTAAGAGAGCCATATCCAGAAAAATATAAGGTTCCCACCTTCGCCCTTTATGATGGGAGGAAAAGGAATGCACTTGAACATGTCGGCAAGTTTCTAGATTCTATGGGCCCTTTTGCTGGTGATGGAGATCTTTGTCTAAGGGAATTCTCTAAATCCCTCACCGATCGTGCATACACATGGTATTCTACTCTCCAGCCAGGTTCCATTTCCACATGGGATGACATGGTTGAAAGTTTTTGCTCAAAATATTTTCATTGAGAGGAAAAAGTTACTATCCTCACTCTACACAACACCAAGCAAAAGTCCTCTGAAGGACTCCATGATTTCATCCGACGATTTAGAGATACTGCTCTTGATTGTTATGGGTAATATAAAGAGCAAGAACTTGTGAAGATATGCATTGACAACATGTCTCATGAGTATCGGGCCCATTTGGAATCTTGATATCAATCAATTTGCCCAGCTACTCCAAAAAGCCAACAAAAGAAATGAAAAGCCCAATTCAGAAAAGAAAAATCCTCCTCAAGCTCTCATAGTCTCCAGCAGTGAACTAGTTGCTAGGGTGAAGCGAAAAATAGAAGAGGAGGAACCAAACAAGTACCTTCCCATACCATGCACCGATGAAGAAATGAATGCAGTCATTGACAAATGGATGGCAGATGGAGTACTTAGGCCATTCAAGCCTCACCGAGAGCCTACTCAGGAGGACAAGCAAAAAACCCATTATTGTTGATACCACCAACTTGTGAGTCATGGAATTAGAGATTGTAGAGTATTTCAGAGAATGTTTCACAAGAAAATCTCAAATGGCACCTTGAATCTCACCCGCAAACACGAGGTCCACTGGAATCCACTGCTGCAACATCACAGAGGAAAAGCCATAGCAACTGTGCTCTTCCATACTAGAGGGTGATGAGTGTTGGGGTTTATGCCCTAAAATCCAATTTATTGGCATGTCATAAATAATTAAATTGTTTAGTTATATAAGACTATCTATAAATGACCTAATGAGACATTATTTTAGTCTATGAGATGCATAGTATGTGATTTAGTCACAGAAGATATAAATCACAAGTTCTTTGTAAACTCAGAATTTTAGTTTGTAGTCGGTGATGAAATTGGGCATTTTATCTGCAAAGACTATAACATAACAACTAAGATGATTTGTCTTGATCATGGAAATGGAGACTTTTAGTTGATATATTGATATGTTTTAAGAGTTAAGGCATATTGAACTGGACCGCTGTGAGATTTATTATTCTCCTAATGACTGTCAAATAAATAATAAATCTCACGACTTCTATCTACATCAACTCTAAATCCTGAGAGAATAATGGACCTAATCATGAAATGTAGGTTGCTTTGATATATTAGGAGTGAGATCTATAAGTTACGGTCAAAATCTCAATATGTTGGGCAGTCGCATTTAATGTTGATGAAACATATATTTTCAAGATGGAATTCATAATTTCTTAATGGAGATATAAAATATTTCCTTGAGATAAGTTTAATGAGTTTGGTTATTCAGAGTGTTGGACCCAACCACTTTAGTAAGGAGTTATTAAAGTATATATTTATGAAATTGGATTTCATAAATATATGATGAATAACATAAAGGATTAAACCGGGTATTCAAGAATTAAGATGTAGTAATCTTCAAAGTGGCAGTCAACATTCATGACTTTGTATTACTACGAATATTTTAATGAAGGAGTTGTATGTATAATAAAGTCTTGGCATATAATTTATTAATAAGGCCTAGAGTGCAATTATATTATTATAGTGGTATTGAATATAATTAATGGTAACTTTAGACTTGTCAAGAGTTGACAAAAAAGCTCAAGGCCCATTGGAGCTAGAGTCTTATTTGTTCCCTTTGATCCCATCTCAAGCCACAAACTAAAGCACAATTGGGTAGGCCCAAAAGGCTAACCCAATTAGATAATCAGTCATTATTTAATAAGAGTTATTAAATAAAGAAACCATTAGAATAGTTTTAACGTACGTATGATGAAAAGAAAATAAACCAGTTTTTCTCCACAAGGAGAAGAAGAAGAATTTTCTTTGAGAATCTATGTACAAAAAGACTGATTGAGAGACCACACATCTTGGGCACCATGTGGAATTGAGATAAAGATTAAAAGTATTCTCAAGTTTTTTGTTTTGAATTTCACTGCACCAAGGTACGCTTTCTAATTTTTGTTCTATAATTCAAGCTTACATGTTATCTCTCATGAATGAAGTAGATCCGTGTTTGTTGCTTCCACTGTGTGTTTTGTATGAGATACAAAACTAGATTTTCCAACAAATGGTATCAGAGCGGTCTTTAATTTCATGCTTGTATAACATGTGATTGAGTTTTAGAATTAAAGAAAAACCGTTCTCTTGGTGATTTAATTTTCTGCAGTAACGTTTCTGCATAATTTTGTTTTAAATTTATGGTGCCGTGTCATGATTGTTAATATTCACGCTTTAATGGTGCCGCATTCATGGAGTTTGTATGCATCAAGGATTCAAATACTTTATTTCATATTGAATCAGTATATATATATATATATATATATATATATATATATATTGATAATATGGAATCCGTATGTCATAAGGATTGAAGTACCTTACATCTATTGAATCCGTATATTATAGATAAAAGGTTGATATGATTTATGTGTTATCAAGATTGAATCCTTATGTTGATATTTGTTTCCTTGGCCATCGTATAAACATGTTTTAATTCCAATTGATCCATTTGTGATCAAGCGTTGGAATTAATGTGCCATGATTTATAGTGTCGGTGCCGTGCGATTTGTCAGTTTAATAATATAACTGTTATGCTTAATCATATAAAAGTTGAAGCACTAGAACTTTTCTTATGGAATTGTGTGCTTGACATCATTGGATTAAAAGAATATATGTATAGATTCATGTTCGGGTATATAAACCATTGGTGTTGTGATATCGGTTCATGATTACATATATTAATATAGGCGTGATGTTATTTTTGAGATTAAGTTTTTATGATTTATAGTGTTCTTAATGTATTAGGGTTCTTCATCTTGATCTTGAAAACCTTAATGTTTGATCTATAAATATTTGTTGATAAAATCAAAAAGTGTTTTTGATGGAAGAATAATGAAAAACGTCAAAAATAGTTAAATAGAAAAACGGTTGTTTTTGGGCGTTTTCGCGACTGGCGAGTTGCAAGATGAGTCGCCAGTGAGTTGCTAGAGCTTCTGGATGAACTCGCGACCGGGGTCTCGCGATTAGGCGAGTCACCAAAAATTCTGACACCTGTTTTTTATATGTAGTTAAATAGAACTCTTAGTCCTAAATTGTTTTATGATTAAAAGTCCTTAATTTATTTTAATTAGAGGTTTTTAACAAGATTAAAATTCTAATTAAAGTTATATAGTTTCTAATGAGATTAGAATACTTTATCAAATAAATTAAGGATAGAGTTCTATATAACTAATTTTTGATTCATTAGTGTTTAAGGAATCCTAAATAGTTTAGGACTTCCATTTTAGTTAGTGATTCTAATGAGATTAGAGTTTTTATCAAGTGCAAGGTTATTAGTTGTGATGGGATCACAATTATTTAAAGAAAAACCCAAATAATGAGTGGGAGTGCTGAAATAACCCTTTTGTTAAGTTTATTGTAATGTGAATAGATACATTGTCTTGACTTTGAGTCTTGCATTCCATGTGGAGGGTATTTACTTCACGGATTACAAGGTTAAACTTCTTTGTGATTGTGCAAATGTTCGTTACGCTATTGTGACGTGACTTAGTAACATCACATTGAATTTAAACAATTAATCACATTTGATGTGTAGGGTTAAAATTGTGATTAGATCACAATGATTTCAAGAAAATTCACTTATTTTAAAATTTCTAGTGGGAGAAAGATACAAGGGTTGGATCTCACGGCCTCCATTATTGATTCATAGTGGTGTGGGGCATGGTATTTAAACCCGGACCGGACCGTACGGTTGGACCGGAAAACCCGTGAACCGTTCATATTCACGGTCCATTTAAGGTTACGAACCGTTCCATGCGAAAAAAGCATGGAACCGTCCGAACCGCGGTCCGATCGGCCGGTTCTGTGAACTGTGACCGGTTCTCACGGTTCAAGCGGGTGGGCTGTTTTAGCCTAAAACGGCGTCGTTTTGGCCTTCTTTTTTTTTTTTTTTTTTTTTTTTTTTTTTTTCTTCTTTTCCCTAATGCGACATCGTTTTGGGCATTGTGATTTACTTACCTGCTGAATGACTAAACCTAGTCTCTCAAAACTCAAATCTCTCTGCCTCTTCCTCACTCTCTCGTCTCTGCCTCTCCCTCATCGCCGCTGGATCCTCGTCGCCGTTGCAGCTCACGCATCTCCCCTCTCGCCGTCGCAGCTCACGCATCGCCGATCGCAGCTCACGCATCCCAGATCGCAGCTCAGCCGTCTCAGCCCAGATCACAGCTCACGCATCGCCGCTCAGCCGTCGCAGCTCCCTCGTTTCTCTCATGCTCATCGCCGTGTTACAATCAATTCCTTCACCGTCGACCAGCACACACATTTATCACGGCAAGTTTATTTCTTTGTTTTTCTTATTTTGATTTTTAGGCATTTAGAAAAACAAAAAAGTTTGATCGTTGTTATTTTCAACTTGTTGTTAATTTGATCCCCACATTTTAGTAACAATTAAATTAGTCCATGATATTTTCAATTTACATACATTCTAGGTCCAAATTTGGGTTTGTTTTAGTTGCTAAGTTGATATGTATCTATTAGAGTTAGAGATTAGTAAATTTGATTTGCTGTGGATGAATTATTGAATGACCTGTTGCTGTGGGCTAGTGGTGTTAACTGTCAAGAGTCAATGCCTTTTTCTTTGGCAGAGGCGTCTTTAATCCTAGAATTTTCTTTTTTTGGTATGAAAAATATCCAAGACAGCATACGTTGCTGGCTTAATGTGTAACTGTCTAAGATAGCAATAGAAATGCTAAGGCATGATAATTCTTGTTACATGATAATTCTTTGACTCTATGACTTTGTGTATATTAGTTTGTTAATTTGACTGTGTATAAAGTTGTGATTCTTTAACTATATGTATTTCAAAAATTGATGGGTCTATGCATGTTTGATTGGTTGTTTAGTCTTTTAGATTAAAATGGAAACAGAGACCGGGTCTACTCCATCACATGAAGTTGATTCCAATGCAATGGAGTCTAGTTCAAGAGTAAGGGAAAAGGTTGATCCGGCTTGGGAACATTTTAGCCTTGGTAAGGATGAGAAGGGACGGAATACTTTTACATGTGTGTATTGTAGGCAAACATATAAAGGTGGGGGTATTAATAGGATGAAACGACACCTTGCGGGGATAAAAGGTGATATTGGATCATGTAAAAAGGTTTCTCATGATGTGAGATACCAAATGTTGGAATATTTGAAAGAGTTTGAGTTGAAGAAAAAAGCTGAGAAACAACGTCAAGAAGAAATGTTTAGTGTGCCTTCCACAAATAGTGATATACAAGAAGATGAAGATGTTCAAGAAGTGTTTAGTAGTGGGTTGCCTAAAAAATCTGTTTTAGGTAAAAGAAAAGGTATAAGCTCAGTAGATAATTACTTTGCTCCAAGAACTACCCCAGGAGCTCAACCTGGTCTTAAAAGTGTGTTCCAAAGCAAAGAGAGGGTGAGGCAAGCTGATATGGCTATTGCAAGGTTTTTGTATGACAACTGCCTTTCTTTTAATGTAGTGAATTCAGTGTACTACCAAAAGATGATTGATGCCATAGCTGCTGCTGGTCCTGGTTACAAAGGTCCATCTTATCATGCTGTACGGGTCCCTTTGTTGAGGGATCAAAAGAAAGAAGTTCAGTTGTTGGTTGAGTCACAACGTAGGCATTGGGCAGAAGTTGGATGTACACTTATGGCTGATGGTTGGACAGATACTGGACATAGGTCATTGATTAATTTCCTTGTTTATTGTCCTAGGGGAATGGTATTTGTAAAATCAGTTGATGCCTCAGATATTGTGAAGAGTACCAGAAACTTGTTTAAATTGTTTGATGAAGTAGTTACATGGGTTGGTCCAAAAAACATAGTTCACATGGTTACTGATAATGCTTCCAATTATGTATATGCTGGTAAATTGTTGTGTGAAAAGTATAAAACTATTAGTTGGTCTCCTTGTGCAGCACATTGCCTGAATCTTGTGCTGCAGGATATGGGAGACATGCCTCATGTGGAGAGACTCAAAAGCCGTGCAACCAAAGTTACAGTTTTTGTTTATAATCATGTGGCTTTGATTGCTTGGTTGAGGAAGAGACCTGGTTGGACAGATATTGTACGCATGGGAGCAACAAGATTTGCTACTACTTTCCTTTCATTTGGAAGCCTTCATGTGCATAAGCATGACTTGCAAGCCTTAGTGACTAGCAAGTTCTTTGTGAACAATAGATTGGCAAGAGAGTCAAAGGCAAAAGAAGTAGTTTCTATCATTTTGGATAATTCTTTTTGGGATGATATTAATGTTCTTGTCAAGATTTCATCGCCACTTATCCGTTTGTTACGGATTGTTGATTCTGATCAAAGGCCTGCAATAGGATATGTGTATGAGGGCATGCATAGAGCACGGTTGGGAATTAAGAAGATCTTCCGAATGAAGAAGCACTTGTACAAGCCATACACCTCAATTATAAAAAACCGTTGGGACAAACATTTGCGTAAAGATCTTCATGCTGCTGCATATTGGTTAAATCCCGCTTTTCAATATGATGAGGAGAATTTTTGTCGAAAACCAGCAGTAAATATGGCTGTTTTGGACTACATTGGGACAAAATATGATGGTGACAAAGAGAAAGTAATTAAGGAAACTCAATATTTTCGAGATCGTATTGGGAGCTTTGATAGAGATCTCGCATTGTCAACAAGCACGACCACTCATCCAGGTGAGAAGTAATTAGTTTACTTTAATACTATAAACAAATCTTAGTTTTTTTGTTCATGTTGAAAGTTAGTTTTGTTATTATAGTTAGAAACTTAGAATAATTGAAGTGATTATTCAATTGAAAGTTTGTTTGTTTGTTTATGTTGATTAATATTAGATTACATTGTGTTATGAAAATCAGATGAATGGTGGAAGTTGTGGGGTGCTGATGCTCCAAACTTGCAAAAATTGGCAATTAGAATCCTTAGCCAAACTTCCGCCTCTTCTGGATGTGAGCGTTGTTGGAGTTTATTTGACCAAATACATTCTAAGAGGAGAAATAGGTTGGAGCATCAAAGGCTCAATGATCTTGTGTTTGTTCATCATAACTTGCGATTGAAACATAGGTAACTAAATGTTATATCTTGTCATTATATTAATTTTTAAGAAGTCATTTATATAATGAGCATGACATTTATGTAATTGTTAGTTACTAGTTATGTTCAAATTCCAATAATGAGCATGACATTTTATGATGCAGGCTTTATAACAAAAAGTTTAATTTTGACCCCATTGATTATGCAAGTATCGACAAAACTGATTTTTGGGTATATGTGGAAGAGGAAGACCCATACCTTAATTATGAAGAGTTGGAGAATGCAATTTATGAAGAGGGTGCATATCCAGCAGAGCCTTCTTCTAATATTGAAGGTTAGTTTATATGTAAACAATTTAATAACCTATAATGATTTTTCTTTTATTTTTTTCAAACTTGTGTAAACATTATAATGATTTTTCTTTTTATTTTGTTCAAACTTGTGTGTAGAATCTGTAGATGATAGCAGTGAGGTTGAAGGAATTGAGTTGGGAACATTTGGACAGCCTATTAGCCCTCCTCCTGGATTTTCAGGGAATGATGATGAGCATGCTAACTTTCATGACATTGATGATTTATCATCATAATAATTCTGTTTGAACTTTGAAGTTCTATTTTGTATTTTAGAGATAATTTCTATATCTTTTTGTAAGACATAATGTGTAACTTGGAGTTTGAAGTTTTGTTGTTGTGTTTTAGAAGTAAGTTTTATGTATTTTTGCAAGAAACAATGTGTAGTTGTGTACTGTAACTTGTAGGCTTGTTTATGTATTTTTATTTTGTACTTTTAAGTTTTATGGATTACATTTACTTTTAGGTCTTCTTGTGCATTTGTAATAGAAGCAGTAATATAGAACAATGCCTCAGAACATCAGCAGTTGCTTATATAATGCAGTGTTCTTTTGAATGGTTATATTCTACAGATTCAAGATAATATCAGATCTCTATTCTATCATAGTAAAGTTTTTATCATCTTGACTTGTTTTTCTTTTTCCCCAATACGTCACATAATCTTTGTCTTTCAGTATCATTTTGATTTTGCATGGGCTTATATACTTTTGGACTTGTATCATTGCCTTTTGTTGTGCTACCTACTTCGGTTTCATTTTTATTTTTTTGGGATCAATTTATTCTTTAATGATCCCTTTTCATGGATATGTTGTTCAGGTTGCAAAAGAAAAGATAGTGCTAATGTCATTATATTAGATGAAAACTTTATGACTATTTTAGTTAATTTTTCTAAATTTTATTAATTTAATGTTTTTATATATATTTAAAATAATTATTAAATTAATTATGACGTCATCACGGTTCGACCCCGGTTCGACCTCGGTTCGACCTTAAAAACCTTGAACCTCTCTCTTTTACGGTTCAATGAACGGTTTGGGTCTGAAAACCATGGTGTGGGGTAAACACCTTGTCTTGGCGTATATGTCTTGCGATCCCAAAGGAGGGTGTTTACTTCATGGTACTACAAGATTGAACTTATTCGTTTAAAGTAGTGTGAACAAGCACCTTGTCTTGGCATATATGCCTCGCGATCCCAAAGTATGGTGTTTTGTTTCATGGTACTACATGTTTAAACACTATAAAGGGAGATGAAATGTGGCTACACATGATTCTAGATAATGGTGTACACTAGACTAAGTGTAATGTTAACCTCCCAAATGAGCTATGTCATTATTACTTAGAGGCTAAAGATATTACGGCATATTATTAGTGTATGATAAGAGTTATCATGATGGCACTAATAATGAGAATAGTTTTCAACTAATTAATGTGTTTATAATAAACTTGCTACCAAGGAATTATAGACATGGATTGGTTTGTCGTTGCACCTAATATAATATGTTTTATGGGTTCCATATTATATGGTTATGGATGCAAAATGATAATGTCTTGGTATTTAAGTTCATAGTCTCAAAATAAAGTTGTCATAAATTTTGTCCTCTAGCTACTATTTTAGTTGAATCACATTAACTAAGAAATAATTTTGGACATAGTGCTTAAAGGAGCTGAATTACATATTTATGTTTTGATTCAGCATTGTCATAATTTCCTATGCATAATGCATTAATGGAAGATAGCTTATGATATGATCATAGTCTTCAATTAAATGCTAATATGCTACATTGGTTTTATCTCAATTGTGCTACAGCATGAGATGCAAGAGATAGTACATGACTTAGACTTTATATTAAGTCTAAATGAGATGTTTTGGTATGAATCATATTGAGTGCCAAGAAAGGCTTAAGGAATTCCAATTCTAAATCATTTTATGAAAATGTTTAATTTTAAAATGAATTGGAATTCTTGGATGTAGAGATTAAATGTTAATCTCATATGGATATGATCTACAAGTCCTTGTTAGAATCATTTGATCAATTCAGATTGTTTTGAAACTAAATTATTTTTATGTTACCTGAATTGATGAGTCAGTTCTATGCAACGGAAGACATCCTAAAAGCTAAGGCTAAGATCAATATGATTTAATTCAAATTCTTAGCCTAAACCGAAAGGTAAGGGTGGTAAGAAGAGAAATTATAATACCAAACAGTTGGACAAGTTAGTTGCCCCTAGTAGTTGCCAAAAGGAAATTAGACTAAAAAGAATGACCAAAAGGAAAGTATTTCTGTTTTGGTAAAGCCAAGCATTGTCCATGATTGTCTTCTAAATGGAAATTTACATGCTTTACTTTTTCAAAAGAAAGTTTCCGTTCTTTGGCATTGTATGTTTTGGCACTTATGTCTAGATCTTATTAATCTAAGTGTTATTCAAGATTGGTGAAAGATGGGCTTTTAGAACCATTATTTTGTTATATTATATTCTCAGTCTATGAATTCTATTTAAAGGATAATAAGATCTAAAGATCCTTTATAGTAAAGGAACATAGTATCAATGACTTCTTTAAGTCATAATATACATTAAAGGAGGAATAAGACTCTTTTAGAAATAGTAAAGTACATGATAAGTATTTCTATTTGCTTATTTCTTTTGGAGATATACTCTAATAATTACTATACATTTTCTAAAGTTGATTTCAAAAGTTTGTTCCTAGGACATCTTTCAAATCGTAGATTGGGTGAAAACCTAGTATATGATACTTCCATTTTTGAAGATGTTCAGCACTTGTGCTAGAAAAGGAAGTCTAACAAATTGAAATCAAAAGGTAGAAAAATGTGTGTTTTATGATGGGTATCCAAAAGAAATTGCAAAAGATTATTTTGGTAGTCATAAAGATGACAAGGTGTTTGTAAAGTACAAATACAAAGTTTCTTGATGATGACTATGAGAATAATCTTAAAGCTAAATGTAGAATTATTCTAAAAGAAAAATGTCAGAATTTGTTATGAGACAACTACAAAATACATTTAGAAAAAAGATGGTTGTATTAGATACAGCACAAGACATTATTCTATAGATAACTATTACACTAGTACAACATCGTAGTGAGAGGATTATCAAATAAATTCATACTTTTGGAATAAACTTTTGTAGTTATTCCACAAGAATATGAATTTGATCCTCGGTCCTACGTAAAGGTAATAGATGATATGAATATGGATTACTGGATCAAAGTTATGTGAATAGAATTAGATTCTATTTGAAGTCTAGAACTTGTAGAGGCGCCTAATAGCATTAAGCCTATTGTTTTCAAATAGGTCTACATGTAAATGAGATTGATAGATTTGAAGGTGCAAATCTTCAAAGTCAAGACTAGTGGCAAAAAGATTTATTTAGAAAGAAATGGTTCGATTATGAAAATATTTTTTCACCAATAGTCAAGTTTGACTCTATCTAGATTCTCTTATCCATTATATTTCATTTTGATGAAATACGACAATGGATATCAAGAAAGCTTCTTTTAGTAGCAATCTTGAGGAAGACATCTATATGATGTAACTAGACTTGTTCATAACAAAGAACCAGTAGTGATTAGCATGCAAGTTGCTTAAAGTTCATTTATGGACTAATATAAGCATCTAGTCATAAATATCATCTTTGATCAAGCAATCAAATTATTTGATTTTGATCAAGTATTAAAAGGCCTTAAGTGTGTAAAAGTTATATAGAATAATAAATTTCTTAATGTATGTTGATGACATTCTAATCATTTAGAATGATGTAGAATTGTTGTCATCAATTGAGTTTTTGGTTGTCTAGTCCGTATGATATAAAGTACTTGGGAAAGACTGGTCACATCCTAAGAATTAAACTTTGGTTAAAATTTAGAATTTAGGATGTTGGGTCTATCTCAAACTGCTTAAATAGATTAGATTTTAGCCAAGAATAGCATGTATTACTTCATGAAAGGATTCTTCCATTTTAAGTTTGAAGTTCCTTTATATAGGACTATAGTCCTAAGACATATAAAAGGAAGAGCATATTAAGACAGTTCTTTATATCAAATCGATAGGAAGTCTTTATGCTATGCTATATACTAGGCTAAATATCTATTTTGCGGTAGGCATGGTAAGCAAATATCAATTGAATCAAAGATCACTTAATTTAGTGGGAGTAAAGCATATACTCAAATATCTTAGGAGAATGAGGGATTATATGCTTGTCCACAAAAGTGAAGTTTTGATGGTTAGTGGATGTACAAATACTGACTTGTAGTTTGATTGTGATTCATGAAGTTGGACTACAAGATATGTGTTCATCCTAGGTGGTGAAAATACACATTAAGCGTAAGTATTATCTCATTAGAGAGAGTTGAGTATGTGAAAAGTAGTAGTAGAAAAGATAATTTATGCAATAAATTTGGCTGAAACTTGTTTCCAAACCTTGCCTTAGAGTGACTATGAATTACTCTAAAGGGAGATAAGTGTCGGATATATGATAAATTGTCTTTGAGGGCAAGTGGGAGATTGTTGGGGTTTATACCCTAAAATCCAATTTATTGGCATGTCATAAATAATTAAATTGTTTAGTTACATGAGACTATCTATAAATGAACTAATGAGACTATCTATAAATGAACTAATGAGACATTATTTTAATCCATGAGATGCATAGTATGTGATTTATGTGATTTAGTCACAGAAGATATAAATCACAAGTTCTTTGTAAACTCAGAATTTTAGTTCGTAGTCGGTGATGAAATTGGGCATTTTATCTGCGAAGACTATAACATATCAACTAAGATGATTTGTCTTGATCATGAAAGTGGAGACTTTTAGTTGATATATTGATATGTTTTAAGAGTTAAGACATATTGAACTGGACCGCTGTGAGATTTATTATTCTCCTAATGACTGTCACATGAATAATAAATCTTACGACTTCTATTTACATCAACTCTAAATCCTGAGAGAATAATGGACTTAATCAAGAGATGTAGTTTGCTTTGATATATTAGGAGTGAGATCTATAAGTTACGGTCAAAACCTCAGTATGTTGGACAATCGCATTTAATGTTGATGGAACATATATTTTCAAGATGGAATTCATAATCTCTTAACGGAGATATAGAATATTCCCTTGAGATAAGTTTAATGAGTTTGGTTATTCAGAGTGTTGGACTCAACCACTTTAGTAAGGAGTTATTAAAGTATATATTTATGAAATTGGATTTCATAAATATATGATGAATAACATAAAGGATTAAACCGGGTACTCAAGGATTAAGATGTAGTAATTTTCAAAGTGGCAGTCAATATTCATGACTTTGTATTACTACGAATATTTTAATGAAGGGGTTGTATGTATAATAAAGTCTTGAGATATAATTTATTAATAAGGCCTAGAGTACAATTATATTATTATAGTAGTATTGAATATAATTAATGGTAACTTTGGACTTGTCAAGAGTTGACAAAAAAACCCAAGGCCCATTGGAGCTAGAGTCTTATTTGTTCCCTTTGGTCCCATCTCAAGCCACAAACTAAAGCACAATTGGGTAGGCCCAAAAGGTTAACACAATTAGATAATCAGTCATTATTTAATAAGAGTTATTAAATAAAGAAACCATCAGAATAGTTTTAACGTATGTATGATGAAAAGAAAATAAACCAATTTTTCTCCACAAGGAGAAGAAGAAGAATTTTCTTTGAGAATCTATGTACAAAAAGACTGATTGAGAGACCACACATCTTGGGCACCATATGGAATTGAGATGAAGATTAAAGGTATTCTCAAGTTTTTTGTTTTGAATTTCACTGCACTAAGGTACGCTTTCTAATTTTTGTTCTATAATTCAAGGTTACTTTTTATCTCTCATGGATGAAATAGATCCGCGTTTGTTGCTTCTGCTGTGTGTTTTGTATGAGATACAAAACCAGATTTTCCAACAATGAGGACAAAATGACCAGCAGTACAAGCATGCCTTAAGCAGTTATCTTCTCTCTCCAAAGAAGCCCTGCCTTGTAGACCTTGTTCAACCAATTAGGGCTCAAAGAGCAATCAAGGAGAGCAGCGACCAAAGCTCTTGTATCTATTGCTGCCAACTCAAGAATGAATTGCCTCACAACTGAAGCTCATGCCAGTCGGGCTTTCCTAAAGACTACCAATGCCATTACCTTCACTGACAAGGACATGGAGGTACAGCATCCTGGTCATAGCAAACCGTTATATCTTGTAGGTCAAATTAATGATGTTAACATAAGAAGGACACTAGTCGACACTGGTGCATCACTTAATCTTGTTCCAACTAGCATGATCAAAGCAGTTGGAATCCCACTCAACAAAATTTTTGGGGCCCCTATTGAAGTTTCTAGTTTCACTGGAATTCATGAGTATACTATTGGAAGCATACAACTAGCCCTCAAAGTGGGGCCTACTATCTCTCTCACTAGATTCCATGTGATTAATTCATTCATTTCTTATCATGCCCTACTTGGAAGACCATGGCTCCACGAACACAACCTTTTGCCATCCACTTATCATCAATGTGTTAGGAGGAGACTTAATGGTAAGCCCATATGCATTCCTGCTAATTCAACTCCATTTGATTTATCCAAAGCACATTACTTTGATGCTAACTTCTATGATGAGCTCACCCCGGGCGGGGAAGATTCTACTTCAAGGCTTGTTGGGACACCGTTACCTAGCTAGCAAGACATTGAGAACAATCCAGAAATAGATATAAGGGTCCTCCTTGATCAAAAGCGAAAGAAAAGGGAACATAGAGACACCTCCATTAGTGTTTCACAGCCCCGGTGCATACAGGTCCAGCTACTAGATGGACGTTTAGGGTATCGTTTATGATGGTATGCGGGGCTTGGCTATCTCAAGCATAAAGGTCTCGGACTGAATGAAGTAAGCACTACACCAACATACTGCCACACTCAAGAAATAGATAGCCCAGTAGTAGAAGAAAATCTGCCCAGCAGTTTGACAGAACCATCTGAAGAACTTCCAGCTATATCCAATCTATCACTCGACACAGAGCTGAAGACCATTAATCTCAGCAATGATCCTACTGTTCAGCGACCAATTTCACTACTTAATGTGGAACTAGGGGTGAAATCGATAATACAGCCCATGTAGACTTTCCATCCAAAGGTTGAAGCTCCGGTTATCCAAGAAGTTTAGAAACTCTTCACAACTAGGTTCATCAAGCCTATCATGCATCCAAAGGGGCTTTCTAACATTGTGCCGGTCAAGAAGAAAAACGGACAAATACAATGTTGTGTTGACTTCCGGGATATTAACAAAGCATGTCCCAATGATGAATTTCCACTTCCAAACATGGATGTGCTCATTGATTCAGCTGCTGGACATGCCATGTTCTCATTCATGGACGGGTTTAGCGGTTATAATCAGATCAGAATGTCACCCAAAGATGCAACCAATACTGCTTTCCAAACTCCTATTGACAACTTTTACTACACTGTCATGCCCTTCGGTCTCAAAAATGCTGGAGTTACCTATCAAAGGGCCATGACCGCTATCTTCCATGACATGATGCTTAAAGAAATTGAAGACTATGTGGATGACATCGTCGTCAAGTCAAAAACCAGAAAAAATCATCTTGCTATCTGGCAAATGGTCTTTGAAAAATGTTAGGCCTACAAGCTTCACATGAATCCATTCAAATGTGCATTTGGGGTCATAGTTGGAAAATTTCTAGGCTTTCTTGTCCACCAAAGAGGCATAGATGTTGATCCTAGCAACGTGCAAGCCATTGTTACTATGAATCCACCTACCACAATCACATAGCTTAAGAGTTTTCTTGGTAGACTCTCGTACATCCGACGGTTCATTCCAGGTCTAGCTGCCCTCACGGCTGTCTTTACACCACTACTAAAAAGGGAAGATCCTTCTGTTGGACTTGTGCCAATAGACATTTCTCCAGCTACAGCAACTCATGACCAAACTACCAACCATATGTGCACCCATACCAGGAACACCACTCAAGCTATACTTGGCTACCAATGATGAAGCAATCGGGGCACTTATAGCCCAAGATGATTAAGAAGGGATCAACTGACCTATCTACAATGTCAGCAGAAAGATAAAAGATGCAGAAACCCGCTGCTCGAGGGTTGAAAGGGCTTGTCTTGCTCTAATATATGTTGCCCAACAGTTGCGTCACTATCTGCTGGCTCACACAGTACATCTTTTGTCAAAATCTCATGCAATTCACTCACTTTTGAGGTGCCCTATTCTTTCCGAAAGGCTAGCACAGTGGATGTTGCAATTATCTAAGTTTGAGATCATTACAATCAACCCAACAGCTACAAAGGGTCAAGCTATTGCTAATTTGCTGTCAAACTTTCCTGGAGAAGACAGCTGGAACATTACTGATGATGTACCTAGCGAGCTACCAGAAATTGCACTGATAAAAACAGCTGGAGCTGTTTAGACTTTACATTTTGATGGATCCTCCACCATAGTTGAGGGAGGAGCCAGAATAGTTTTGTCTAAAAACACCAGAGAAACAGTGGCCATGTCTTTCAAACTTGATTTTCCATGCACCAACAATATGGCAGAGTATGAAGTATATCTTACAAGTCTAGCGGTAGCATGAGAAATGGGTATCAAACATCTTCAAGTAACTAGAGACTTAAATCTAGTTGTTTGCCAAGCCAAAGGAGATTTTGAACTCAAGGAACCATCTTTAGCTCCATATAGATCCATGGCTCAAAGGTTGGAAAATTCCTTTGAAGAGTTCAACATTGAACATTCTCTAAGATTCGACAACCGCTTCGTCAACGCTCTAGCTACCTTGGGGTCAAGAATTAGTTTTGAAGGCGCAACCGTGGATGTCACTATCATAAAAAGACCCCAGCAGTTCTGTTAGTCTCTACAGGCACCTCTAGCGATTAAGGTATATTGGCCAGAAATGAGTAAGCAAGCTGCCACTATTCAAGGGCAATGCTCCAACTGCCAATCTCCTCTTAATAAGAAAGAAGTACATGTAGTCTTTGCCACAAGTGATTGGCATACACCCTTTCTTGAGTATCTCATAGAAGGCATCCTCCCCGACAACCATGAGGAAGCCAACCGCTTGAAAAAAATTGTCTACTCGTTACTTTGTGGAAGGGGGCATCCTTTTTCAGAAGGGATTCAATGGGGAACCCTTGAGATGTCTAGGAACCCCCAAAGCACAATCAATTATGCAGGAGGTACATGCTGGGGAATGTGGTGACCACCAAGGCAAACGACGACTTCTCCAGCAGCTGCTCCATCTGGGGTATTTTGGACCACCATGAAACAAGATACAGCTGAATGTGTGAAGACCTACTATATCTGCTAAGTCCATGGAAATCTCATACACACTCACCCAGCCAACCTCCAGAACATGATGACTCCTTAGCCGTTCCATACCTGGGGGCTTGATCTAATAGGCCCAATCCATCCAACATCCAAGGGTCACATTTGGATACTAGTGGCTACTAAGTACTTTACCAAATGGGTTGAAGCCATTCTGCTGAAGAAGGCTATAGGCCCAGATGTTGCAAATGTCATCCAAGAACACATAATATGTAGATTTGGCATTCCTCACAAGATTGTTAGCGACAATGGCACTCCATTTGTCAACAAAGATGTCCAGAAATTACTTGACCATCACTACATCAAACACTGCAAATCCACTCCTTATTATCCATAAGGCAATGGTCAAGTGAAAGCTACCAATTGCGTTCTATTGAGAATTCTCAACATGGTACATGAATATGAAGGTGGTTGGAGTGAACACCTACTGGAAACCCTGTAAGCATATCGAAGCTCAAGCAAAACAGCTACCGGGCTATTACCATTCTCTCTAGTATATGGCACTGATGCCATATCTCTAGTATATTCACGGTCAAGAAACAGATACATGTGTAGCCATCTGCGTAGAGATCAGAGCCATAGATCTTGAAACTTTGGAGGAGACACGAAGTCTTGCCTATAACCACACCCAGCAGTACCAGCAGCAAATGGCCAATGCTTACAACAAGGCCACAAGATCCAGGGTCTTTGTCATGGGACAAATGGTTCTAAAAATAGCAAATCATGTAAGGAGGAATCTCTCAGCACCCTCTAAATTTGCCCCAAGTTGGGAGGGGCCTTATCTCATAAGGGAAGCTAACAACAGCGGTTACTTTTGTTTAGCAACGGTGGAGGGTGAAAGTCTCACAGAACCTATCAATGGCAAGTGGCTTAAGTTGTACTATGCTTTACTATCAAGTATGTACTAAGTAACTTTTTCTTGACTCAACTATCAAAGTATGTGCTAAGTAATGTCTCTTGTACAAACTCAAATCACTATGATATAAATAAGGAGTACGCATTGCCTTTTGCCCCAAACATGAAACTTTTATATTTATAACCATGCTAATATTGCTTTCTGTACATAACTACACATACTTTCCATACACACTTTCCACACATGATTATAAGTACTCTACATGCTATAAACATAATAATAGTTTTAACAGCTGGGTATTTTGAACCAAAAAATAGTCATGAGTACAATAAACATTTTCAAAATTATATAAATGCTTTCCATGACTATATTTTAGCCTCGGCATACTATTCTTTAGTAAATAAAACATCCTTCATGAAAAGATTTCATATATTTGTACATAAACAAAATATAGCTCATTTGGCTAAATAAGTATCAAGTCACTACGTCAAGTTTATATGGTTGGTGCATCGTTGCACAAAACACAGCCTACATAGCTTAACACAAAACATGTCTTATCACATCACCACTTAAAAACAAACTTTTCAAAACATTTATAAAAAAAATTAAAAAAAAAAAAAGAGTCAAATATGCCATCGCCAAAGGTCTCCGCTGAGGAAAAAGCACCTTTGGCTGATGGTGACTGCAACATCTCATCCCTTTTAAGCATCAAAAGAGAAAGCTTGACCGTCTTTGTTGCAATCTCCTTGTCAAGATCAACTATCTACACTGCAAGCTCATTCAGCTTACTCACATGATCTCTGGCAATACAAGACTCAGCAGCAGTCCGAATCTTATCAAGTATGAATTGGACTCCAAACTTCATGAATAGAAATTCCTTGAGAGCATTCTTCCACTCAAGAGCTTTCTTCAAGTTTATACTTTCAAGCTTTGTATGTTGCATATCCAGCAACACTGCAACAAGCAATTGAAACCTGGACTTCCTCAATGATGCACCTACCTTGTATTCAACCATGAAGTCAAGATGCTTCTTTATGATCTCTTCCAGCAGTGGCTGACCCTTAACAGGTATCATAGATCGCTGGAACATGATAGTATGTATTATCAGAAAGGGGGTAGAAATCAGTTGCCGCTTTCTCTTTCTCCCCATCCTATGCAAATTGCTTCAAGAAATCTTCAAGGCTCATTCTCTCACAAGCAGCACTAGAGGATTCACTCCGTGACTCTGCCCAAAATACACAAAATTACATCTACAGCAATTACAGAAAATACTTATACATCAAAGCAACTCTGAACTAAAGGCTTACTCTATCTAATATGAACAATTCAGGGTTATCATACTTGGAACTTCCTTACTTTGTTCAGTATTGTGAATAGCTAGACCAGTAACATGCTCTTGATTGGGCATGCTAGCAGCAACTCTCTCAGCAGTAATGACCACTTCAGGACCGTTGCTAGCGTGTTTTGTGACAGCAGCAGCTTTCCCAGCAGTAACACCAAGGTCCTTGCTAGCAAATTCTCAAATAACTATACCAGCAGCAGCTTTTCCAGCAGTGACAGTAACCTCAATACCTTTGTCAACAACCTTTTGTCTTTATCAACTACACCTAGAGGACAAAGGACATTAGCAGAGAAAACGCAAGAAGAAACCGAAGCGAGGACCAGTAGTTTACCGAAATCAGCAGATGTGTCCTCAAACTGATACTCTTCTGATTGTGTCTCCTCACTATCACCAGACTGCTAAAGCCACAAAAACATATGGTTAGCGCCACAAATAAAGGAAAAGCAGAAAAGAAAAAAGGAAGAAAGGATGTAAGAAGATAAGGGCATTTCAGAAATACCTATTCTCAAGATTTAGGAACCTTTACTCTGTTGGCACTAGTTTTCCTTCTGTATTGCTTTAACCACGATGGTGTGCTAGCAGATACAGCAATTGGGACACTAGATTTAGAAGCTAGAACTGCACCAGAACTAGATTGTGCAGCAGCTGGGGGCTTGGAATTGCTAGTTTTGGGCTTTTCCGCACTTGCTCTCTTTCACCTTACTTTTTTGGGCTTATCTTCTAGAGGAGGTGACTTGCCACGAGCTCTCTTTATTGAACCAATGGCTCGATTAGACTTGGGGGCTCCAATCACGGTTTTTTTCTTGCTCCACTCCATGGGAACATCACCACCATGAACTACCCAGCCATTCAGGTTAGCCCACCATTTAACAAATCCCAAACTCTACCTAGTAGCCCATGCCGAAGTTGCCCTTGTGTTTGGGATAAGCCTAGCATTTAGGGAAGGCTCATTCAACGAAGGACCTATCACCATTTGTTCTATTTCTCAACTATTCACATAATCATTAAAGGTGCTCATCACTTTCCTCTAATACAACCGCATGTTTGGAGTAGCATACCCTTCACGATGCCTACTAGGAACCAAGACACTCTCTTCTTTGCCAGCCCAATACTTCATCGCTGTACTATGAACCAACGGCCTCACGGCATCAACCAAAGGACACCCCATGGTGTTAACATCCGGAACATCTTGATCAAATCCAAATTGCCTCAAAACTCTATGAGGATTGTATGGTGTCAAATCAAACCCTGCACCACTCTGATATGGGATGAATAAAAAGGAAGTAATAAGCAAGAAGTTGGGGACTTTCTCATGATCAACCAATCTAAACTCTTATGATCCCGGTCTAGCATTTGGAAAAGGGTTTGGGTAGCAAAACCTAGCAGCAACATAGGAATAAGGCTTCTAAGCAAAGTGAGCACCATCATCTAGCCATGTAATTGAAGGGAGATTCCAAACTTTCAATCCCATCCACTTCATAAGTAATGGGAGACCCTCTTCAAAAGCAAGGAAGTGAAGCTCACCGTTGGGACCAGGCTCCCCTATTACCCAATTGGCTACCTTGATGTCACTAACACTCTTGCAAATATCAACATAATCCTTCAAATGCTCCCATATGAAAGTTTCCAGCAACATTACATTAATACTAGACTCAACAATGTGGTATGGAGATTCTTCAAGCTTATCACTACGCAGCCTATCAAGCTCGAAATAAAGAGTACCTAAGCATAGGGTACCTAAAGGCAAAGATGCCCCTTTACTTAACTTTACAGCCAAAGTGAATGTGAAAGGCTTAATGAACTGCGTAGGATCAGAGTTAAATACGCATTTTCTCATCCACAAAGACAAGAATTTAGCTCTCCTTAAACCATTTTCCCCATACTCTTTAAACTCAGAAATCCAATGTGAGAATCTAGCTCTATTACCTGTCCAAGATGCAGATGTGCCTCCAAAGGCATCCAATAGCTCTCTAGCAATCTCAGATTCCTCATCAGACAACCCTAACTCCAGCGGGTTCACATCGCCTATGCTAGGCAGCAAACAAATCCTCTCTACATCTTCAAGGGTGACCATAGTCTCACCCTAAGGGAAGAAAAAAGTATAGGTATCAGGATTCCAGCAGCGTACCAAGAATTGAAGAGCCTTCACATCTCTATACATGTTCCATTAGTGGGATAGAACCACGGCTTCAAAATCCATTTTTTTGGCACACCGGGGTGGACTAACTTCAGGGGCATCAACTACTGGAAACAGAGAGGTTGAGCAATACCGTGGGTCTTGTAATGGCAATAAGGGCTCTGTAGCATAACCTCTATGCCTACACCCATAATCGTGCCTTCAGCCTCACCACCAACCATGGCCTCACCTCCTGGCACAGCCACTCCTTCAGCCTTACCACTAGCCACGGCCTCACCACCTGGCATGGCTATTCCAGCAGTCTCAGCATCACCAGAAGCTAACAGTGCTTCACTTTTAGCCATGGTTCACAAAGCAAATTATATTTCTCTCCAAAGAACAAAATATCAGAGAGAAACCCATTGTTCTTGCTGAAGATAAACAACAAGAAGCTCTCTATTTGTCTCTCACTTGGCCGAAAATAAAGGAAGCAAAAGGAAATCTCAGTTTCTCTCTCTGCCTTGGCCGAAACTCTATAGTTCTCTCTCTCACCTAACCAAAAGCAAGAAAAAAAAAGTTCTCTTTTCTCTCTTTGCCTTACCAAAAATCTCAGTCACAGTTGAAATCAGTCTTGCTCTCTCACCCTTGGCCGAAAATAACAAGGAAAAGAAGAGGAAAAGTTTTTGAAAGCTCTCTCTCTGTTTCTCGGTCCAACCAAATCAGAAAAAATGAGCAATCATGGCTCACCTTATTTACTGGAAAACGTGAAATCTGCCAATGAGATGACATGGGAAAAGCCTAGTATTAAATGCAGAAAACCCTGGAGAATATACTGATGCTGAATGTGGGAAGATGCCGAAATCCACCACTATTCACAACTGCTACCAAAATTCAAACTCGCACGTGTGGCCAAACAGAAACTTCTCACACGTGACTCAGGGGGTAGAATGTTAAGTTACAAATTTTTGGGCCTCAATCCTACTAGCCCCTTCACCAAAAAACCCATACAAGCCCATAAACTATCTTGGACCCTTACATTTTTTACCCAACTTGGGCCCACACTAATACTCCCTATGTCATTACCGATGTTAGGCCACGAAAATCACACTATATTTCTCTAAAAGGCCCAAACACATTTACCCTATGGGCAAAACCCAAAAGCCCTACAAAACTTTACTACTAAAGCCCATTGCTACACGGCACTCATCTTACAAAAACCCTTCTCATGGGAGGCACAAGCCCTTCTCATGGAAGGCAATCTTTTACAAAAGCCCTCCTCATGGGAGGCACAAGCCCTTCTCATGGAAGGCATTCTTTTACAACAACCTTTCTCATGGAAGACACTCTTTTACAAAAGCCCTCCTTATGGGAGGCACTACAAAAAACCCTCCTCATGGGAGACACAAGCCCTTCTCATGGAAGGCACTTTTTTACAAAAGCCCTCCTCATGGGAGGCACCCAAAGCCCTTCTCATGGGAGGCATAAGCCCAAAAATTGTTCTTTGGAAAAAACGTATTTTTATATTCCCTAAACTTATGGGAAAATAAATTACTTACTAATCACACTTCAAAACTATTTTCTACAAAAATTATGGGAACTGTACTTATATTTCCATAATAAACTACAACTATAAAAGCCCATCTATACTACAAACCCATGGCAAAATGCTCATTTTGTATGGATCAACAAAGCCAAAGAAGCTCAACTACAAGGCCCAGCTGAGCCATCCCAGCTCACATGCAAATCTCAACAGCCGAAACTCACAGGAGCTGTTAATTCAAATTTCAGCACAAGCTGCTAGTTGGAGCCCACTACCATCAAATCAGATCAAGAGAGGACACGTGTCCAGTAGGGGTTAAACCCTTCCTTGCCAAGCTGATTTTCATCATTTCTAATGTAACACAAAGCTGAGATGACATGAAATAAAGCTGGGAAGCTTTAGCCAGCCATCTTCCCTTTCTTCTCCAACACATTCAGTTAATGACTAAAGGCATCCATGACCAGACCATGGAAGCTTCTATAATTGCTTATGAACAGCTCATCATCTTACTAAAAATTTGCACTTTCTTGTTTATGCCCCAAGCACATGAACCTCAATGGGGAAACTTAGGGAATTGTGGTTTGGAGGGCACCAAGGAGATCTCTAGCAGAGTTTCTAGCTAGGGCTCAAAAGACTGAAACTTGGCTTGGGGTAACCTAATCTACCCAAGGAACTTTGATTCTAGTAGCAGATTACCAAGATCACTAGCCTAATTACATGCTCTAATCTCATTAGCCAATGACAATCAGCATTTAATGCTAAGTCAGAACCCTAGCTGCTATTACCTGAAACAACAAGAACATCCTAAAGCTAAACATAGCATTTCGGTCCAAATCCTAGGAATGATCTTCTAAACGATTTCCTGAAGATTTGGATAGATTTTACTGAGATTAATTGCTGATTAGCCCCTTAATCTCAACTATAAATAGAGCCTTCCCTCAACACAACAACACACACCAATAGGGAAGAACTAATCTCTCATAAACTTTTCTATTTTCTCTCCCTCTAACCCTTCTAAGCTCCTTAGTAAGGTTTTGAGCTCTTGGGCTCTTAGTTTCTAACTTGGAAACTAGTCTTTTCAGGCCCTAGCTCTCAGATACACCCTCACTCCCTAGCTATGAGCTTTCTATAAGCTTTAACCCATCCCCAGCAGAAGGCCCTGACAGCCCCTACTAAACACTTTCTTTCATGGCCAACAAAACCAAATGACCCTCACTACCACTACATACACTCTCCTTTAGAGCATGCCCTGGCACAATAGTGATCTCATTGCGCTAGCTGGAATCTCTCTCACTCCCTTTATCCCTTGCTTAATTCTCTTCATTGCTTGCTATACTGGATTCTCTAGTGTTTGTTTATTCATTTACTATTGAAGGTTATAATGTGATAAGAACTATGGAATTTTTCCCGCATGTTGTTGCATTGGAAGACTTTCTCAATAGAATCCATGGATGATGATTTGGGTGACGTAGACACTCTCCTTAATATATAACTAGCTATTGAGGTTTATTTACTTTTGTATCATTTTACTGCTGGAACATTTTACTGCTGGAATATTTTACCACTGGAATATCGTTCATGACCTATTTCTTTGTCATGTGGGCTTTTCTGTTATGCTGACGTGCTTGCTGTAGGAATAATTTTGGGCCATCCCATATTGTCATTTCTAATCTAGGCTCAAGGCATAAAACGAGGAGAATTCTTTAACAGCTTCACCAATAGCCTTTGGGTTTTGCATCAAGCCCATTGTCGAGTTTCGATTTGGGCCCCCAACCCAATTATAATCTTATTTGTTGGAAGGAAAAATTTTTCACCCCTAACAATATTTAACTAGCCCCTGAGCATGTGCGTCATGCTCAAAGGTTCTCTTATTTTTTTAGGTAAAGATTAATAATTTGCATCCATTATAATTTGAGATTACTACATTTTCCAATCACAAAATACCTAAAAGTGTGATGAAAAAATTGTTTTAATCATAAACCCATAATTCCATATTTGAAATTCGACCCATAATAACTTGTTTGATAAGGGTTTCTTTTCTCACAACAGTAGTCATATATAAAGCTTATTTTAAAAGTCACCAAACATGGAAACAGAGACCTAGAACTCATATATTCTGTGTGAAGCTACTACATTTTTATGCCTTATGGTTTTGTAACTAAGTGCTTCCTGATCTTTATCATTTATGATGTGAAGAACTTTTCAGCCAACAACAATCATTCAAATTACTGGAGTTAGTCACGTACTAGGATTTGTGCAAAGAAGTTAGTCATGGATTAGAGATTTATGCAACAAAGGAAAGAAGGCTATCACAATATCAAGTTCAATTGGGTATTGAAGCGAAAGTTCAACTGTAGGTTGGTATTTTGGGATAGACCAGGGTAGTGGTAAGATTTCTTATACTTGTAACTGCTTGCTTATTGATTAGTGAATTCTTGGGAGTGGTGACCTTAATTTACACGGTAGGGTTTTTGCCTTGCAAGAGGTTTCTTCATTTGTCAACAAATCACAGTGTCAATTTATTTTCCCCTACATATTATTTTATTGATGATTTGTTGGTGCTTCCACAATTTGCATGTAATTTGACTTAATTAATCAATTTGGGTGATTGAGTTAATTAACTGAGGTCAATCTATCATAACCCAACAGCTATTCAAGGGTAAAAGGCATTGTTCGATAGCAAGAGGCTTATTGACAATATGGATAACTTTGGTGCTGGGCATAATGTTCCATGCACCTTCATATTCAATTGAAGCCATGAATTATGAGTTAACATATAACTTCCATCTTTGTCTTTGTTGCTTTCTCACTGGAACATCAATGAAAAATACTGGTTGTTAAATTAAATAACTAAGTCGAAAGTTCAACAAGTTAAATGAAATTAAATATCCCACTGGAACATCATTGAAAAATGCAATTTATTGTCCCAACACATTAAATTAAATAGCTTAGTGAAAAATTCAACGTGTGAAATGAAATTAAATATTTCTCTCAATGAAACATTAATAAAAATACAATTTATCATCCCAACACATTATATTAGATAGCTTAGTATATATTTCAACACATTAAATGAAATTAAATATCTCACTTGAATATCAATGAAAAACACAAATTGTCATCCTAACATGTTAATAGAAATAGTTCAGTTGAAAGTTCAACACGTTAATTGAAATTAAATATCTCACTGGAACATCAATATCAAATTTTCATTTCAACATGTTAAATTAAATAGCTCAACGAAAAGTTCAACATGTTAAATGAAATTAAATATCTCACTGGAACATCAATGAAACATACAAGTTGTCATCCCAACACGTTAAATTAAATAGCTCAATGAAAAGTTCTAACATGTTAAATAAAATTAAATATCTCACCGCAACAAAGATCAATTGAATGAGTGATCCAAAGATCAATTGAATGAGTAGTGCAACTAGAATAACAAATATAAAATCCTATTTTCATTGAAGTTTTACATGGATGCATCCACTCAAAGGTTCTCTTAGATTGATCTTATAGAGCTTCATTAATTCATATGACTTTCTGAGAGCATTCCTATTTTCATGTTACTTGCCATGGTCTCAATGACAGTAGAAATTCATAATTCCAAGAGTAATTCTTATTATATTATAGGAGGTGGGGAATCACCAATATGAAATACAACAAAATATTAATGGACTATCACTTCAACCCATACTTCTTACGGATCTAAATTTGATGTTAGTAAATTAATGAATAAGATTGAAAATTAAACATCTCTTTTAATTTTAGTCTTTATATCAAAATATTTTTCTTAACCTTTCAACTTTTTACCTCTTTACTTTTCAAACTTTTACATCAGATCTCAGAATTCTATAATAATTGCATCATGAAATTAATTATTGATCGAGATATAAATCCAATTCCTACTAATATAATTATACCATACCACCACCTAAAAATAAATAAATGATACCATGTTTGAAATTAAAGAGAGAACTGACTTGCTAGTGACAGGGTGGTGCTGATTTTTCTAGTTAACAAATAATTTTCTAGCCTCTTGTACGTTTGCCTATCATAATAATATAAGTTTTTTTTTTTTTTTGGGTGGTTCTGGTTTACATTATCTCAAACTTCAAAGGTCACTGTGATCACTGAGAACCATATCTCCTTCAATCATTTAGCAACTAGCTAGCAAGCGAAATATCTCACCATCTTCACAATTGGCATAGAACTACGGCTAGTTTTCATGGATCATAGGTTCTATGTACTCTAAGTTATGCCTTTGTTTACAATTTTGTTTCGGTTATTACTTTTTAGAATAAAAGAAATGCCAACTTGTAAGTCTTATTTTAATAAATTTACTAGTGTTGGTAAAGTAGAGCATAAATCTTTTGTCCCATTCTACTTATATATCTTCTCTATACTCTGAGTATTGCAATTGGACACCCGTCAGCACTGTCAAATTGGTTGTTTTTAGGGGCGGAGCCACGTTGCCCCTTGGGGGGTCGTGGCCCCTGCCAAAAAAAAAAAAAAAAAAAAAAAGTCCATCAGCATATATACAAATTTTAATTGGCCCCCCCAATGATGTACATCCGCCCCCCCCTCTCATTTCTGTTCAATACTTCAATTCACTCCCTGGCTCTAGTTTCAATTGTGGGCCTTTTTATCCTTTAATAAAACAAAACATGGCCCACAGCCCACTTATATATAAATTCCCAAAGCACTACCCAACTTTATCACCCATTCTCTAACTCAAAATCAGAAGATTCAGAACCCTTTCTTTTGTTTCTCTTTTTACTCTCTTCTTGTCTACTGTGTACACGCCACTACCCACTCCACTGGTTCTAGCAGCCCCTAAACAAAATGAAACCCTCAGTTCAGCTCAGCCCTCCTTTCAAACTCAGTCCTCACGATCCCAAAAATAAAAACTGACCATTATTTTCTTTCTTCTTGCTTTCTTAAAATAAATCATTCAGAGCAGAGGTGTAGCCAGAGGGTGAGTTTTCAGTTTCCACTTCATCTCTTTTTAGTGTTTTTTTTTTTTTTTTCTCAACTATCTACACTTAAATATTCACATGCTCTTTAATTTTTCATAGATTTTTAGAAAAATATATGGTTGAAGGGAAGATAAAGTTTGCACTTTGTGAAGAGTCTTGAAGGGAGGTTCTTTGTGATGAGTCTTGAAGGGAAGATAAAGTTTTTAAGGTAAATTTTTTTTTGATTTATTATCTATTTTTGATTAGTTAGATATCATGTGGCAGTGGATGTTGTTAAATTGTTTGGTTTATGTTGTGTACTTGTGTGTTTAATTTTTGCTTTTGTTTGAGGGGTTATTCTTAATAAAAGAAAAAATTTAAATAATAGAAATGATGATGGGTTGACTGTTTAAATTATAGTGGAAATTTTATTTTTTCTTGAGTATGAATAACATCCATATAATTAAGTAAAAATTTCTAATTAAGATTTTATTTTTTTAGTTCTTTTCAGGTTAATTTTTGAGTCATATTCTTAAAGTTAAAAGAATTATGAGCAAACGAAAAACAATTGATGTATTCTTAAAGAAAAAAAATGTTAGTAATTCAAAATTTAGGACACCTGTGGCTGTAGAAACAAATGTGGCTGTAGAAATAAATGCTGATACTTCAATGCCTGATGAACACCCCTCCAAATGTTCAAGAATTCATTCTAAAGAGATAGATCGTGATCCAGGATCACGTAAACAAATATATGAATTTCCTATCAACAAACAAGATGAAATCCTACAAGCTTATCTCAAAGAAGGTCCATATCAACCTACATATATAGATTGTCCATACAACGATGATAATCATCGTCGTAAAAAATCGGCCCCCCCATGTAAAAAATCCTGGCTATGCCCCTAGTTGTTTTTATGCCTAACTAAACTATAAATGCTCTGTATATACCCTAGTTATCTAGGGCAAAGTCAGCATCTAAAAGAGGATATATAGGAACCATGAAATTAAAAAGAAAGAAGGAATTATCCTATATGTTCTGCTTCAACTGCATTGGCTAATTAAGTTTTTTTTTTTTTTTTTTTTTTAAGCAGGTAATAATTGTTAAAATATTTTTGTGTAGATTTTTTACGTGAGAAGGGGAGTGAATTTGTGTTTTAAGACTAGTTTCATCTTGAAAGTTTACAAAGTCTTTTGAAAATATAAAGTAAAACAAACACTGACAAATAAAATAATTTTGAAAATTTATGGATATGTTTTCTAGAACACTTTTTTTTCTTAGAAAATTTATGTACATTCCAGAACATGTTATAGCGTGTGTGGTGTACTTGAACATGAGTGTGTGATTTAATAATAATATTATTTTGATACCAAACTCCTTTGACTAGCTAGGACAATTATCAAATTTAAAGAAATGGTTTTCAACATGCCTCGAAGTTACATTCTTTTTAAAATAATTATCAATTTCCTTAACAATATGTGGTACCTTAAAATCTCACTAATTCTCATGATGTGCATGGCATTGACTAGACTTTACAGAGTCCATGATAATTTAAGGTAGGATGAAGGAGCGAGGAATATTTTGGCGACTGTCATGTTCAATACTAGCTCTCTCTCTCTCTCTCTCTCTCTCTCTCTCTCTCTCTCTCTTCCTAGTGGAATTTCATATATACTAGTTCTTGGTTCCCTTGAAACAGCATTATCATAATTGAATAAATGAAACTTCCTTATCTTTTTCCAAGTCCCAAACTTGATATGAACCGAAGTTGAAGATGAATTTATTAACTATAATTTTTTTAAAATGATAGATTCTATAGGTTCATTAAAAAGGCACCAATTTGATTCAGTGTAAGTAGGATTTGATTTAAGCCTCTTATTAAAAATACAATTTGTCCTCTTAACATGTTAAATTAAATAGCTCAATGAAAAGTTCGACACGCTAAATTAAATTAAATATCTCACTGGGACATCAATGAAAACTACAATGGTCATACTACGTAAGAAAAGTTCATTAGTTCTTTGTTCCTCAGTCACAAGAATATCACGAAACTCGTAGCTCAAATTAATGCATGGAGTGATTGATTGTCACTTGAGATATAGAGAGGAATTTTCCCTTAGTACATAAAAATATATAATAAAAACTTTTTTACGTATATAATTTTGAAAATCTCTATTGTGTTTTGGCAAATAATACTATGTGTTTCCTTAATCAATCAAATGCCTGAAAAATTATTAACTTTCCTATTTTTTTTTTTATACACTAACTATATAACAAAAGTTACTATAATATGATACCAATATACACACATATAACAAAGCCTTTGTATTTCATAATTAATAAATTATACAAAGTTATATTATATTTATACTATACACACACACATTCACACAAATAACATTATTAAAAGAAATCACACAATGAGTATTAAATATACACACTTGATAAAGGTTAATAATTTGAATCTATTATAATTATTATTTTTTTTAATTTTTCAAACAAATAAAAATTATAAACTTTACAGTTAAGTAGTAACTATATTTTCTTTCCTTTTTTTTTTTTTTTTGAATGTGAAGGGAAAAAAATCATAAATTTTAGGAATAATTTTTTTTGAATTTGAAATGAAATTTGTTATTTGACAATTATGACCTTATTTCTAAATGAAACTACCCTTCATTAGTGAGGGTATTTTTGAACTACACAAAAGTTCAGTTGAAAGATGAAAATTCTCTTATATATAGTATAAATGAATTTATGACAAAGATAAATATATTCACAGCTTACAAATACTCACTTTTTACTCTTAGAGTCGGAGGTGACAGGATAGTCAAATAGAGAAGAGAGATGGGATGATACTCTTGAGAATGAGATAAGAGATTAGAGAGAAAGAGAGGGAGGTCTGTGACTTGTGTTGTTGTTTCGCTTTGGACTGGACTAATATGTGATCAGACATCAGAGTTAGAAGAATTATATAAGGAAGAGTATCCTAAGAACTCTAGAAATCTCAACTTAAGATTAATAACAAAATAAAAATCCAATCTAGACTAGACAAATCCCTCACACGTCATTTTTCTTTATATTTTTTGGAGTTAATACACACATCATTTCCTGTCTATATTAAAAACAGAATTACATATTAATTTTCTAATTCATCACAAATTTCAGTCCCAACAAGAAACACAAAAGGTAGCATAGAAAAATTAAAAGAAATGACATTCCCAACTTGGACAGTAGCCAATTTATTGCACCAATCTGATCTGATCGCTAACGGAGGACCATAGGACCTGTCGTGTCATTTTCCTTGAAGGAAACGTAAAATTTCATTGCAATCTCCCATTTCAGAGACGAGTCCATCGAAGACGGTTCTTCCAATGAGTTAACGCGTTTGCGCATGTAGGGAACAACCGGATTTTCATTACAAGCCAATGCAGAAAGCGAATTGTGTGAATGAGAACCACAACCGCAATCAAACATAGCAAAACAACAATTGGTATGAATATCTTAAGCCCAAGTTTTAAAAAAAGATTCAGTGGGAGTACCAAGGCGAATGCCAGAATATAGGTAACACCCAGGAATGTGAGAGTGGTGCACATGGCAAATGTCAAGATGCCCATAAAAACTTTATTCTTAAGAGGGAATCCACTAATAAGCAAAAGGGTGACACAGAGAGATGCAGTGAAAGAAATGGTGTTTGAAATTAAGAAAAAAAGGAACAGTGTTTCATAGTTATAGGCTACCACCAAAGTTCCAGCTTCACATATTTTGTCATCTGGGCCGCATGCTGAAGCAACAGTAACATTATTAATATCGTTTTGCCAAAATCCGCCTGGTGGGCTGAGTGCAGGTTGGAAAGTGATAGTTGTGATCACAGTAGCCACCACCATTAATGAACCACGCGTCTCTTCTAACCAATCACCCTTGTATCTCAAGTTCTCTAACCATTTACTCCATCTTGACTGTTTTGGTGTTTCTGATTCTTGGTTATTCATCGTGGTTGGTGGAAGATTATTTTGGGTCATTTCTATCCCTACAACGGCATCCATTAAAACGTTTTGAATGGGGAAACTTTTGATCTCTAGCTTTTGGATAGTAATCTAAGACTTAGGCAGTGTTTATGAATTGTGATTACAGGAAAGAAGCATATATATATAGATGGATGTAGCAATCCATTGCTTGAGCAATATACTATGACATGGTGTGAACATGTTCGGCGACTTTGAAATATCCTGGTCAATCTCATATATATGAGAGAGAGAGAGAGAGAGAGAGAGAGAGAGGGGGAGAGCTAGTGGGTGGAGTTCTATTATGTCCACCCTTATTTCCATTTTCCTTTCAAATATTTTGTGCGTATAGTCTGTCCAAAATAATATAAATAGATGTAAATAGTCCGTACAATGATGTTCCATTGCTACCCTACCACAATTTTGTCTCAATATAGGAGGAGGAAACATCAGAGAAATTTTGTACTGAGATTTAGCAAGACAAGATTTGGGTTGGAATTTGCCTCGTGTTTGATAAAAAGTCAGAAGTGGTTGGCCCTAATAATTCTATATTCCGGATTACATTTCAATATGGATTCTTAATTTGACTAAAAGCATACAGACTTGTGTTTGACGATCAATCGTGGTTGGCAGACTTTAAAATTCGTTACTAGCAATCTTAGATTCCTGGTATATTTCACTTGGATACTTTTCTACTCTAAAAGCCACCAGTGCATGAATCAGGGACGAAGTTATTGTTAGACCCGTGGGGGGGGGGGGGGGGGGGGGGGGGTGGGTGGTGCCATTGGCCCCCCAAATTTTTTTTAAAAAAAAAATGCTTATATATATTTATGAATTAAATTTACCAATTTGGTACAATAAATTACACTTGATCCTACCTAACAATATTATTGGCACTCTAAAAGGCCATAAAAAAAAAAAATTATGGATCTAATCTGTAAAAGAAAATTTAGTACAACAACAAAAATCACAAATAACAAAGTTAAAGAAAATTTAACCCAATTAACCAAATTTTATCAAAAACAAATAGCCTGGCCTTTCAAAAATTTAAAACAAAACTAATTTGTTATTCCATCAAAGATTAAAAAAAAAAAATCAGAAACAAAAAAATAAAACCCTAAGCCTAACTAAGAGACTCAGAGGCTGATGGTTGAACTAAAGCAGTGAAGGAAGAGATAGCAGTAGTATGGTAGCAGCAGAGCTGCTAGCCCCGCCCCTAGCCCAGACTCTCAAGATCTGGCGTGTGTATATATATATATATATATATACACACACATACATACTTATATGAGCAAGTGAGCAACGTGTGCTCTATGAGTTGAATTTTGTATTTTTGTGCTTATATGAATAGCAATTTTTTTTTAATGGTAAATAGTTATGTTTGTTTGTTGGTGTCTCTTTTAAAAGTAAAAATTGAGTTTGTTTATATCTCATATGAGCAAGTGAGCAACATGCACAAAACAAGTCTCTTAAACTGTTTGATACAAAAGATAGAGAGAAAGAGTTCTTTCACTTTTTAAGAGACTTAAACAATGACTTAAAAAAAATATATTAGAAGTGACTAGTGGTGGACTGATATCTACCCATGTGTTGTGCTCTATGAGTTGATAAAATTTGTCTTTTTGTGCTTATATGAATAGCAATTTTTTTTAATGGTAAATAGTTACGTTTGTCTGTTAGTGTCTCTTTTAAAAGTAAAAATTGAGTTTGTTTATATCTCATATGAGCAAGTGAGCAACGTGCACAAAAAAAGTCTCTTAAACTGTCTGATACAAAAGACAGAGAGAAAGAGTTCTTTCTCTTTTTAAGAGACTTAAACAATGACTTAAAAAAAAAAAAAAATAGTAGAAGTGACTAGTGGTGGATTGATATCCACCCATGTGTTGTGCTCTATGAGTTGAATTTTGACTTTTTGTGCTTATATGAATAGCAATTTTTTTAATGGTAAATAGTTATGTTTGTCTGTTAGTGTATTTTTTAAAAGTAAAAATTGAGTTTGTTTTAAACTTTGAAATTAATTGGGAGTTGAGATATAATAAAGTTAGTGAATTGTAGCGGTGATGTGTACATAGTGCAACAATGAATATATATATATATATATATATTTTTTTTTTTATGTACGTGCATTTATTTCTCTGTTCAATCCTTGTTAACAGTTTATTAATTTTAAATTGAAAACTTATTTAGAGTTTTGTAATGATTTTGTTCTAGTTATACTTCGTCCCCCTAATGATTTTGTTTGCCAAATGCTGCTTGGGTGGTTGGCTGTTTGTTGGAAAGTGATAGTTGTAATCACAGTAACCACAACCATTATTGAAGCTGATTCTCTTCTACCCAATCACCTCAGTATTTTAAGTATTTCCACCATTTCTTCTACCTTTTCTTCCTTGATTGTGTTATTTTTATCGATTCACTTGCATTATTCACTTTTTCAACCTTAGCACCGACATCCAACAGCATGTTTCAAATGGCGAAGCTATTGAAATCTTTCGGGCAATCCTCCAACATTTTTAACGCTGTAGAATCCTTGTTGTTCAAGGAATCCACTTCTTCTTTCACTTTATCCACCGATAGCAAGTATCTTACTCTCTGCAATAACTTAATGGGTTAAAACTATTTGTTTTTGAGAGGCATAAGGTAGCCTATGCAACATAGATAGAGAATTCTCCATTAGCAAAACAATAGATTTGAGATATACAACAAGATGAAATTTTTTGTATTAATCTGGAAGCAGTGTTTTTACTATGTGTTGAGGTTCAAAAAATCACAGCCTAAGGCCCAAAGAGATAACACACTGGACTAACCCCATGAGAAATAAAACTAGAGAAATAAAAGAGTTGGGCTCACGTAACGAAGAGAGAAATAAAAAAATAAAAGAAAAATGAACAATGAAAAGGATGAGGGGCCCAAAGAGGTGGGATCCAAAGACTCGTGGAGGAATAGGCTTTCAAAACCTATGAAGCAAAGGAAAGTCCCAGCCGGCCTAGATCAGCAAGCTAAAAGAAGCCTAATAGGAAGAACTGGGTTGGGATCCCAGAGATTGCCAGGGACTCGAGATCCCTGGGATGCACAACATAGCCTAAATAGGATTGAAACGGCTCAAAGGAAAGTACCAAAGAGCACAAAGAACGAAGGACAAATGAGTCCCTCTCAAGCGCCCAGTGATACAGTAAGGAATCAGAAGGTATAAAGCAACCATTCATGAACAAAGGAGCGATACCCCAAGTAGGGATGGCAATTTTGTCCCGCCCCGCTTTGACCTGCCCCAGCCCGCCCCACCCCGCACGGGTTTTCCCCGCCCCGCAAAGGTAGTGGGGCGGGGATGGGGCAATATTTTGTCCCCGCACCCCGGGGCGGGGCGGGGATGGGTTTAGTATTTTTATCCCCGCCCCGCCCCGTCCCCGCCCCGCACTAATAAGGACTATAATTGTAAATTTAGTAAACCCTAAATCACTAATATTTAAAGTGAAACACAAGACATGAGATAAAATATTTTTTATTCTAAACCTACTGCTATTGCCGCTGACCATTCTCCCTTCTCTATAGCCTATACACGTTTTTCAATTTTAAGCCAAACTCCACTCCAAGTCTCCAAGTCCAAGACGTTGCTTTTTACTTTTTAGGTTCATCTCATTCCTTTTGTAATTTGTTTTAGTCTTTCTTAAATCTGTTCTCTATAGCCTTGTCAGGTTCCTTTTTAGTTTGAGTTTTGGTTCTTTTTTTCTATTTAAAATCAGTATTTTTGTTTGTAGCTATTAAAGAAGCATGGTTGAAAGGAAAAAAAAAAAAGGCTGGTCACTTACTGTAGGCAGTAGGTATGTTTTGGATAGTTCATCTCATTCCTTTTATTCCTCTTTTCCCTTCTCTATAGCCCTGTCACGTTCTTTTTCAGTTTGAGTTTTGGTTCTTTTTTTCTATTTAAAATTAGTATTTTTGTTTGTAGCTATTAAAGAAGCACGGTTGAAAGGAAAAAAAAAGGCTGGTCAATTACTTAGTGTGCTTCCTGTAGGCAATAGGTAAGTTTCTTATCATGTTTCCAAATGTTTCCATTTTTTTTTTTTTTTTTTGCACATTGTTTCATGTTTTTCAATCAAATGAATATAATATATTTGTCTTTTAGTGTTGTTGATATATTCGGCCCCAATTGGATTTGATTGTGTACATTGGGTTAAATTTGTATGTTTATATCCAACTTATTTTTTTTTTTTACTAATTACCATGTGATAGAGGCATAGTTTTTGAAAATTATTTAATTAATAATCTTAAAGACTTTATCTTTGTTAATGTGGTTAAATACTTATATCTATATCGTTCTATCCACATAATTTTTCCTTGAAATGTGTGAAAGCATCACACACAGTTTAATTTACTTGAATTTTTTCATAAGTGATATAAGTTTATCTTTTACATTGTTCTACATTGTTTGTATTGGAGACTTCTGGCTTAGGGTTTGGTGTATGTATATTACTTTTTTATGATTGCTAAGTTAATAAATTATCATAAACAATTTTTTTAGGAATGACTTCAAGTGAAAACAATGGTAGCTCCAATCCATCTATCACACCCATTGGCAGCCATCAATCTCCAATGATGGTAGATGAAGATAATACAACCACCTGTTCAACTCCATTGGATAGGCCGGAAGATGCCCAAGCCCAACCTAACAATGAGATAACCGAGGAACGAGGGAGGTTGAAATCAGTTGTGTGGAATCATTTTAAGAAAAGGAAAGTTGATGGGAAAGACAAAGCTGAGTGCAACTATTGTACAAGATTGCTTGTAGGGGGGTCTAAAAATGGTACTAGACATTTGCATGACCACTTAAAAATATGTCCTAGGAAAAAGTTTAAGGACATTAGGGATATGAAACAAAATATTTTGGTGAGGGATCAACATAATGTGGACTCAATGGCAGGTGTGAATGCTTATCATTTTGATCAAGATGAATCAAGAAAAGAACTTGCTCGTATGATCATCTTGCATGAGTATCCCCTTTCTATAGTTGATCACATTGGCTTTAGAAGATATTCAACTTCTCTTCAACCATTGTTCAAGATGGTTTGTAGGAACACAATCAAGAAGGACATTATGGGTATCTATGATCATGAAAGGGAGAAATCAATGCATGAAATAGAAAAGAATCGCAGTAGAATTGCTATTACTACTGATATGTGGACTTCACAAAACAAAAAGCGAGGGTTTATGGTTGTAACGGCACACTTCATTGATGATTTGTGGAGATTACAAAGCCGAGTTATGAGGTACATTTTTTTTTTAAGTATATATTCATTTTTTTTTAATTTAAATTCTTTTCAAATATTGTATGAACTTATTTTACTGTTAGTTATAATAATTTAAATTTCTTATTTTAGGTTTATTTATGTGCCATCTCCACATACAAAAGAAGTGCTTTCCGATGTCCTTTTACAAACCTTGTTGGAATGGAACATTGATAGGAAATTATCTACTATGACAGTGGACAATTGCAGTACCAATGACGCAGTTATAAATATTATACTAGACAAGCTTCAACGTAGTACACTTGTTATGCGTGGATCAATGTTGCATATGCGTTGTGCAGCACATGTTCTTAATTTGATTGTTCAGGATGGTTTGAATGTTATTGGATCATGCATTGAGAAGGTTCGTGAGAGTGTGGGATTTTGGACTGGATCAACAAAAAGAAGGCAACGGTTTACAGATACGGCTCGACAATTACATGTTGAATGTACCAAAGAACTAGCCCTTGATTGTAAGACTCGCTGGAACTCTACCTATCTTATGCTTTCTACTGCTATAGAGTATCGAGATGTCTTTTTTCGATTGAGTCAAAGGGAGTCATCTTATAAGTGCATTCCAAAAGAGGAAGAATGGGAGATGGCAAGAGTATATGTGAGAGACTGGCATTGTTTTACAAGGTTACAGAGCTATTCTCAGGTACCTCATATCCTACAGCTAATCTTTTTTTTCCTAAGGTGTGTGAAATAAAAATAGCTTTGAATTCTTGGTTCACAAGCCCAAGTGATATGATTAGGAGTATGGCATTTAAAATGTTAGAAAAATTTGACTGTTATTGGAATGTGATTCATGGTGTTATGGCTGTGGCAACCATTTTAGACCCAAGATATAAGATTGAATTGTTGGAATATTATTTTCCTCTTATTTATGGTGACGAAGCTGAAAATGAAATTCAAAAGGTTAGAGATACTTGCTATGAAATGATTCGTGACTATACTTCTGGGAGAATGGGTAGGGAAGGTACTCGTGGCACTTGTGTAAGTGAGGATCCACAAGTTGATGACTCCCTTATGGACTTTGAAAGATATCTTAGTCAGAAAAAAAAGGGTGGGAATATTAAATTGGAGTTGGAGCATTACCTTGAGGATGATCTAATGCCAAGAACTTTGGAGTTTGATATTTTGGCATGGTGGAAATCTAATGGACCTAAGTATCCTACTTTGCAACGTATTGCAAGGGATATCCTAGCCATTCCAGTGTCAACTGTTGCTTCAGAGTCAGCATTTAGCACAAGTGGTAGGCTGCTAAGTCCACATCGTAGTAAACTTCATGCAAAGACCGTGGAGGCATTGATGTGTGCTCAAAATTGGTTATGGGCTGAAATCAAAGGTAATCAAATTTACTAGTTAATCTATTTAATGATTTATGTTTCTGCATTCTTCATTGTATTTTTCAATTGTTTGATTGAATTTATTTTACTTTTTTAGGCCTTTCATCTATTGTAGATGGAATTGAAGCTAATACATTCCAAAACATCCTTGATGATTCTGATGATGAAGAAGAAAGTTATGTCACTACATTGGGAGAAAGCGAAAATCATTCTTAAAGAACTAGTCAATTTTTATTTTGTTATGAGACAGTGTTTATTTTGTTAAAGAACTAGTCAATTTTTATTTTGTTATGAGACAGTGTTTATTTTGTTAAAGAACTAGTCAATTATCCTTGATGATTTTGTTCATGCAAAGACAATGTTTATTTTGTTATAAGAAATTTTGAATTATGTTGTTACGTTACTTACATATTAGACTATTTAAGTACTTGGTTTATTTAAATGCTTGGATTTTAAAACATTTTGTTTTGTTATGATTTATATTATTGTAACAAAAAATTTATTTATATATATAAAATTGTATTAAGGGTGGGGCGGGGCGGGTCCCCGCGGGGCCCCAAGGGGCGGGGATGGGGCAAGGTAGTATGCCCCGCACCCCGGGGCGGGGCGGGGATGGGGAAGGGCAACAACCATGCGGGGCAGGGATGAAGATCTCATCCTCCGGCCCCGCCCCGCCCCATTGCCATCCCTAACCCCAAGGAACCCAGAACGAGAAACTATAAGTGGAAATGGCTAGAAGGAAACTTTCGACCTAGCAAAAATGGATTCTTCTCACTTTAGAAAAATGACAAAAAGGAAGACGGCTAAAAGCTGGGTCTGAAAAGGTAAGAAGTTTTGTGGAACGTGAAATTGAGAACAACTCTCTAAGCCCACCCTAGAATGGAAAGTCAGCCATGGACTTTCAAAGAAACAGCACCTAAAGGAAGGGATTATGAGAAACAGGGAAAGCCTCAGCCTTCTAAATGATAGGCACAAAACGAGCTCTGGTACCCAGGGAGGGGCAAAAGAGAGAAATCACTGGTACCACAGAGCCCTAGGATCACACTATAAAAGGAAGAAGCAACCAACGTTGAAGGCATTTAATGATAGGAAAATCATAATAGAATCATTGAGAGAACTCTATAAAATTCAAGGAAAACAGAGAAACGTCTCCCGGTATCCCAAAAATAGCCACTATAGCACATACTTAGATTCAAACTTTGCAAGTCTTAGAGGGTTAGATAGCCATCAAAGCCTGTAATTTTTGAACTTATTTGAACCTTGTATCATATCTTAGTGAGCATATTGTAACTATGATCAAAGAAAATTAATAAAGTTCCTCTCATTAATCCGAGGATCCCTAACCACTGTTTTGTATTTCTTGATTACTTTGCATTTCTTTGCTATTTTCGTTGTCATTCAATACATATATTCTCGCTTGTTAGTTTATTTATGTTGTAGGAAACTTGCCCTATGCACCACTTGATTCTTAAACAGCCTTTTAGCTGCTGTGAACCAAGCCTAGTCCACTAAACCACAATTATTTGGCCCAGGATCCTTGGGCCGGTGTGCTGAAGAAAAAGGCACACTCACACTATGCAGTCCATAGGAACACATAAAAAATCACAATTTTTCTCACAACTGTTCATATGGTAGACTGTGTCAGTGGAGAAAACATTGTGGGTCTATATGAATGTTGTGATGGTTAATCACAATTTTTCACATAAGATAATTATGACAAAAGTTGTGGTATATTATATAGTGCTAGAATTACTCTTAAATTCCTTCTTACACAAAAAACGATGAGATTCTAAACTTTCCATACTGATTATGGGAAAAATTTATGGATATGACATTTTATGTCACAACTTTTACGACAACTATAACATAACAGGCTATGAGTAGTCAGAGCTATCCACAGGAACCCATAATTTTACCCACTCGACACAACCGTCTGAGTTGACCGGACGCCGGTGATGTTTGGCGATTGGTCACCTGACCCACTCGACACAACTATCCGGGCTAACCCGACGCCCGTGATGGTTGGCGATTGGTCTCTACGTTTAGCAACCGAGATTAGCAGGTTTGTTGACAAGTCTTCTTATGAAAACTCAATTCCAACCAACCTAACCATTCTATACATCAGAGTCTCACCATTTTTCGTTGGTACGAGCGTTTCTCTAATCCTTTGTTGATAGATCTATTGAAATCCACCCAGATCTCATTGAGATATGGCTAGCTTTGACCAAATCACTCTTCTTTGATTCTAGTTGAGGATTGACTCACCTAAACCAACTCCTCTTATCAGTTGGTGGCAAATCCAAATCTTGGAAACTAGAAATTGTTGGGTTGGTTTCATATAGGGCAAAAGCTCAACCTGTGGATAGCCCTATGAGTAATGGAGAAAAGTGGTGAATCCATACGAGAATGATTGATAGCCACTTTCAATCTGTTACATCAAAGTTGTTTAAAAAATTGTATAAAATAAAAATTGTGGTTCTAAGACAATCTAACTCACATATACAAAGAAGGGTTTTGATTATCTTAGACGGTTCTAGTTTGTGTGTAATACACATTCAATGCAATTACTCCCTTTCCACTCACAAAAACTTTTTACCATATTCACTTTTTTACTTGTTCTCACTTTTTTTACTCAATAGTTGAGATTGAAAGTCACATTTTTCAACTCTCAATCACAACCATTGATAACTATTGCATCTTGTGCAATAGCACCAAGATCTCAATCCATCTTAGACACCTTTTGCATATTGTACGTATGCATCATGTTCTATCATTGATCAAATATAGATATTCTTAAAAAATCTAAACATCCAATATGAAAGTGTGAATATTGTGTTTACGGAGTGTATATTAAAAAATGTGAAACAATTATTTCCCTATAAAAAATGGAACTTTTGTGCATATATTTTGGCAAAACTGGGGTTTTGTTATAAATATCATCGCTAATTATATTGGCGACGAAAAATGTCGCTAATTTTCATTAAATGAAAATGGTAACAAAAAAGTTTTTTAGTGACGATATTAATGTCTTCGCAAATACTATACTATTAATGACAACAAAGTCGTCACTAATAGTGACAATTGTCGTCATAAATAACTCAAGAACCCAAGATGAAATGTCATCCCTACTAGCTCATTAGTAGTGACGAATATTTTTGTTGTCGCTAGTAGATTATTATTAATAACGACATTTTTGTTGTCGCTAATATGTCATTACTGGCGACGACGCTTGTTGTCGTCATAGATAATGATATATTAGTGACCACAAATATGTCATTACTAAAAATTGCATATTAGCGATGATATTTTTTGTCGTCACTAATAATATGATAAAATATTAGTGATGACATTGTCGTCGCTAATAATATTTTACACTTTTTTAGTTTTTTTTTTTTAAATTTACATTCTGAATTTTGCATGGGTACCTGATTGGAAATAATAAACTACAATCCTATACATATCTCAAATTTTCAATCACAATTACTCTTATAAGCATAACAATTGCTCAATCAATAACTACTAATAAGAGAAAGTAATACCCAAGTTCAATATCATATACATAATATAAAGTTCCAATCTATTCACTCAAATACTATTCAAATGATAACGAATTCCTCATGAAGATATGCAACTAAGCTGAAATTTGTTACAATGAAATATATCTCCCCTCGACATCATCTATAGCCCAAGGCATGTGACATTTTGACTTGAAATAAAGAGCATAAACCAATGTAAATGTTAACTAAAATAGATGACAAAAACGCTTACTAAATAGTTTTAACATCCAAGTAAAATTTTAACATTTATGTTTTTCAAAAATATCATAGCTAAGAAGATATGAAAGCTTTATGTGTATAACAAAACTTAATCTGCATCAAGACTCATTCTCCAAAAGAAATAAGTCCAAGTTAACAATAATTACAATCATAACAAAGAACATATCAAAAGATATTTGTGTTCAAAATTATTAACATTTTAGTTTTAAGAAGATTTACGTCCCAACCATTTGTTTCATATAATTCACACCTTAACTGATATCTACTTGTATTAAAACTCTGTAATGCCTAGGCCATCGCCAAATTTGAAGTAAAATTGCACCACAAGTAGAAAAGCTCAACCTAAATTCCTCTGACCTACCATAAGTAGGTACCCACTAATTGAAAGCTTATTCAGTAGTGCACTCCCGGATTAGACCTGATCAATATATATAAAATCAAATTGAGAATTGTATTCACCTCTTTTTTTCTTTTCTTTTTTATTTTTTATTTTCTGTCCGGTTCCAACAAAAAGCCCTTTAGCTTGGGGAATAAAAGGAGGTCCTTATTCCAAGCTTATTTTCAAATTTTCAAAAAACATGATCTACCCATACTGTGAACACTTGGTAAAATCTAACATATTTGACAATGAGGGTTAAATTGAATGGAAAAAAGGAATACACACTCTTTGCCCCTAAACCTCATAATATAATTTTGGATAAAGACAATTGTATCATATCACAAGAACTTCTTTTTTTGGGATAAGTATACAGCTGTATCATATCACAGGAACATAAGTACTGATATTGAGAATTTCCACAAGCATTTGATTTACCTAACAGTAAAGAAGACTTGTATCTTTCCTGCGAAATATTTTTGCAATAAACTTTCCACCTTCTCTAAGTACATGAGTAACAATCGTTAAACCCTACAAGAAAGATGGTCCATGTGGAATCAAACTAATTCTAAATTTAACAACAACCAAAAAAAAAAAAAAAAAACCCTGCATATTATTGAAAGCAACTGCATCCTAAGCATTGAACATGAAACAGTCCCGTAAGAAAGCAAACTAAACATTGAACATGTCTCACTCTCACAAAGATTGTTTCTGTAATGCCACAGCAAGTTAGGCGTCACAAAAGAAAAGTCTACTAATAAATCTAAGTCAAGCTTTAAGTTTAAGGATGACTTTGTTCTCAAAAAAACAAAAACAAGAACCAAAAAAAAAAAAAAAAAAAAAAAATTTGAGGAAGAGCTCAAGTGATGGCTGAATTGGTTGGATTGGTGAGTTGAATTCACACCACTAATATAACATAGAAACATTATTTTAAGAAATAAAATCAAAACAAAATTTATTCTAAGAGATATTCATATTTTCTACAAACTATTGTAATTTTTCTATGAAAGAATTCCCAACAAGGGAAAAGAATTCCCAACAAGGGCAACAACCACAAATAGACCAGCAGCTTCAAAGTTTTTTTTAGTCATAATTTATGACTTGACTAAAGAATGTTTCAACAAGTGTCAAACTAAATCTCTATTGTTTTTGTATTTTGTTTTCAAAAAACAATCTCTATCAATATATTGGCTATGGAAAAAAAAAGGGTTTGTGATAAGGCTGGAATAGCAAAATCTGAGATGTGGGCCATTTAGCCGCCATTGGTATTGTTGGAGATGCACTACTGTCTAATAAGTAATAAGTGTGTATCCCACTTTTTTTTTTTAATATATATATGAATGAATTTTCCTTTGTCACTATTGTTCACACAGCACTAGCGTGAGTAAGTCTCTCTGTAGGAGTTTGGACTACATGTTTCAAAGGCCCAACCACCACCACCGTGGCTGTTGAAGAGTTGAAAATGTCCTAAACTCAATTTCTATATGGTTAGGGGAGAAACCAAGTCGGCAAGTTCCAACTCAATTTAAAAGCATCAATCTAACATTATTTATCTTTCTTTTCTATTCCTCCCTTATAGTGGAGAACTGAGCATAGATTTCAACTTTTTAAGCTTTCAAATTTCCAAACCAAACCAACAACAACAATAGTTAAGATGTTGAAAATAACAACTGCAATTTCTGGACAATATTCCAGATTAAAATTTTGCAACGAATAATACATGCAAAAATTCACTGAGAACAACCATCAAACACCTTTAGTGCCATCTCAAACCCCTCACTTTCTAGCATCAACAAAACAAGATACCCATTTCACTGAACACTATAACTTTAAATCAAACAAAAGGGGAGAGAAAGAGAGATGGGTTATTTGTTCAAACTTGTGGTGGCTAGCGCAGTAGGTGGGAGCCAATTCAAAGAGAGTGGAAGGCGACGACGGCAGAGGTGGCAGTGGGTGGCTGATGGGTTTGATGGAGAGATCAAAGATGAGTGAAGGGAGAAAGAGAGAAGAGGAGTGAGGGGAGAAAAAGAGAGTATTGTGAGAGGGAGAGTGAGAATGAGAGGGAGAGAGCTCATGAAATCCTAATTGAAAGAGTGAGAGGGAAAAAAAATTTTGGGGAAATTTTGTGAGAATGAGAGGGAAAAAACAGGCCACAGTGATTGCCTTCATATGGGAGAATCTCATACTTTCAGCTTTGTAACCGTTACGCGGGGACAGCTGTGCACCTGTACCACTTCTTTTCTTCCTGGGGTAGCCTGTTTTTTAGGTTTTACATTCAAAGTTCAAACAGGCCAGCATGTGCAAAGTAGACACACATGCAACTTGCAACCTCTGGAGCACCATGGACCAATCTCGAATTTACACAATAACCCTCAATAGTCAGCCTTTCTCAGAGGAAATCCAAGAGCATTAAAGTAATTCGGGGTTGGTGAAAATTATAATAATAATAATAATAATAATAATATTATTATTATTATATTATATGGTTGGTGAATTAAAATCTGGCTCACGTGATGGTGAACAGTCGAAGAGGTTTCCTCACATTTGTAATTCAATAGAGTATTGCAAGATATTACAGTGCAACATACAAACTATTAGATTACGTTAACTATTCACACGGTAGGTCCATTATTTTTTAACAAATTGGACTAAACATTGAAGGATATGATTCTTCAATATATATATATATATATATAAACATTGAAGGATATAACCATCCATGCACTATTAATTGTTTCCTACATCTGCCACTTGTATTATATTTATGATTTCTTTTTCTTAAATATGTGGGCATAAAACAATTTGAGACCCATATTTAAGGATGGAATTAAACTTTTTTTTCTTTGGAAATCAAAGCATAAACAAAAAAAAAATTAAAAATATATTAAAATTTAGAATTAAAATTGATATATAAAACTAGTATTTATTCAATATTAACAAAAGAAATATATATATATATATAATTATTTCTTAAAATATTTTTACTCAATCATTTTTTATCTATCCAAATATAATAAGTTATCGATTCATTTGGCTCAAGACTAACCTGCTTGTATCCTTTCCTCCCTATTTTCTCTTCAAAATTTTCCATCCACCCTATTTCACCTCCAAACAATGACTAAAATACTCCTAAACTTTGAAAATGACTAAAATACCCTTAAACCTACAAAATGATCAAAATACCATTGAAACCTCTAAAATGACCAAAATACTCTCAAAATCTCTAAATTGACAAAAAAAAAAAATACCCCTTAACTTGGAAAATGACCAAAATACCCAAAAACAAAAACTCTAAGATAACTAATATACCCTTGAAATCACTAAAATTGGGGGGGAAGCCCTCAAATCCTTTAGAATGAAAAAACAAAATACTTTGAAACTTCTAAAACGAAAAAAATACCTCGAAAATTATAAAATGACCAAGATACACCCGAAACCTCTCAAATGACCAAAAATACTCTAAAATGACAAAAACAAATACCCCTATAACCTCTAGAAAGATTATAAAATAAAAAATAAAAAATACTCCCAAAACGGTTAGATTTGAAGAGTGTAATGAAAGGTTAATTATGGTAAATTATGGTCACAATCAAACGATTGGATTTAGAGAAAGACGCAATCAAAGTTTAGTTAAAGTCAGTCAAACTCAGTCAAACTTAATAGACGGTCTCGAGACCACTAGACTTGGTGAAATTCATATTTAAATCATGATCATTGGGACTGAAGAGTATGGGGACATATTGGTGTTGGTGAAATTTGAGACCAATTGGATGGTCAAATTGAGAGAACATAGCCATACAGGTACACAAACACATGCCATACTTAGATTTGAATTCTAACCGCTGAATTTGAAGAGTGTAATGAAAGGTTAATTATAATAAATTATGATCACAGTCAAACGGTTGAATTTAGAAAAAAGCGCAGTCAAAGTTTAGTTAAAGTTGGTCAAACCCGATCAAACTTAGTAAATGGTCTCGTGATCACTGGACTTGGTGAAATTCATATTCAAATCTTGATCATTAGGATTGAAGAGTATGGTGAAATATTGGTGTTGGTGAAATTTGAGACCAATTAGGTGGTCAGATTGAGAGAACATAGCCATACAGGTAATTAACACATGTCTGTCACGTGCCATACTTAGATTTGAAGTCTAACCGTTGGATTCGAAGAGTGTAATGAAAGGTTAATTCTAGTAAATTATGGTCACAATCAAACGGTTAGATTTAGAAAAAGGTGTAGTCAAAGTTTAATTAAAGTTGGTCAAACCCAATCAAACTTAATAGATGGACCGAAGACCACTGGACTTGGTGAAATTCATATTCAAATTTTGATCATTGGGATTGAAATGTATGGTGACATATTGGTGTTGGTGAAATTTGAGACCAATTGGATGGTCAAATTGAGAGAACATAGTCATACAGGTACACAAACACATGCCATACTTAGATTTGAATTCTAACCGTTCAATTTGAAGAGTGTAATGAAAGTTTAATTATGATAAATTATGATCACAATCAAACAGTTGAATTTAGAGAAAGGTGAGGTCAAAATTTAGTTAAAGTTGGTCAAACCCGGTCAAACTTAGTAAATGGTCTCGAGACCACTAGACTTGGTGAAATTCATATTCAAATCTTGATCGTTAGGATTGAAGAGTTTGTGTGACATATTGGTGTTGGTGAAATTAGAGACTAATTAGATGGTCAAATTAAGAGAACATAGCCATACAGGTAATTAACAAATTTCTATCACGTGCCATACTTAGATCTAAAATCTAACCGTTGGATTCAAAGAGTGTAATGAAAGGTTAATTCTAGTAAATTATGGTCACAATCAAATGGTTAGATTTAGGGAAAGGTGTAGTCAAAGTTTAGTTAAAGTTGGTCAAACCCAATCAAATTTAATACATGGACCGAAAACCACTGGACTTGGTGAAATTCATATTCAAATCTTGATCATTGGAATTAAAATGTATGGTGACATATTGGTGTTGGTGAAATTTGAGACCAATTGGATGGGTTAGATTGAGAGAATATAGCCATACAGGTACACAACACATGTCCATCAATCACGTGCCATACTTAGATTTGAAATCTAACCATTGGATTCAAAAAGTGTAATGAAAGGTTAATTCTAGTAAATTATGGTCAAAATCAAACGGTTGGATTTAGAGAAAGGCACGGTCAAAGTTAAGTTAAAGTTGGTCAAACCCGGTCAAACTTAGTAGATGGTCTCTAGACCACTGGACTTAGTGAAATTCATATTCAAATCTTGATCATTATGATTGAAGAGTATGATGACATATTGGTGTTGGTGAAATTTAAGACCAATTAGGTGGTCAGATTGAGAGAACATAGCAATACAGGAACACAACAAATATCCATTCATCACGTGCCATACTTAGATTTGAAATATAACTGTTAGATTCGAAGAGTGTAATGAAGGGTTAATTCTAGTAAATTATGGTTACAATCAACGGTTGGATTTAGAGAAAGGCGTGGTCAATGTTTAGTTAAAGTTGGTCAAACCCGGTCAAACTTAATAAGTGGTTCTGAGACCATTAGACTTGGTTAAATTCATATTCAAATTTGGATTATTGGGATTGAAGAGTATGGTGACATATTGGTGTTGGTAAAATTTGTGACCAATTAGATTGTCAGATTGAGAGAACATAGCCATATGGGTACACAACACATGTCCATCTATCACGTGCCATACTTAGATTTGAAATCTAACCGTTGGATTTGAAGAGTGTAATGAAAGGTTAATTCTAGTAAATTATGGTCACAATCAAACGGTTGGATTTAGAGAAAACAGAGTCAAAGTTTAGTAAAAGTTAGTCAAACCCGGTCAAACGTAATAGATGGTCTCGAGACCACTAAACTTGGTGAGATTAGGTTCAGTGGGAAGGTTTTCAGTAGATTATTGGGTTTTGGAGTAGTTGTTAGAAATTGTTAATGAATAAATAATTTTGAAAGATGATGACTATAGGGCCTAAGAATCTGGCGACTCCAACCCACTTTATACCAAGTCCAAGGCCCATGCCGAGGAGGAAGAAACGTCTGAGGATGAAGTAAGAAAGTCCAAATTGCCCAGGAACATTGCCAAGGACAATCCTATCCTCGGCCAACCAAGACCATGGGAGGAGGAAGCAATGGGCCATCAAAGGTAGCCTCCTAGAGCATTCCAAGAGAAAGAACAAGTACAATGTGTCAACCATGGAAGCATGGTGGAGGAACAATTCCAGGATAAACTGTCACCTCCACATTAAATGCCCAAAACTAACATTCTGGCCGCATTAATAAGAAAATGACCACTGAACAGTGCAGCATTGGTTGCTGCAACCTACAGAAAGAATGGGAAGGCGGCTGATGGGACAAACACTCAAGTAGTGACCTGTCTAATCAACAAATGTAACGCTAAGATCAACTAAAAGGGGGTATATAATGTAAGAAATCCTTTCGGAAAGAGGGGGAGAAAGTAGAAAATACAATGACAATTTGTAGAACGTTCCCAACCTTTGTAGTCAAGCACTGAAGAAATAATAAGGGTTACACGTTCCTTAAGAGAGTGTCGAGGAGCAGAATTTCATACTTCAGCCCATGTTCTTGTCATTCCACCCACTCACTACCATGTTTAGTTGTTGCAATCCTCACTAAGGCCTAGTTCTTAAACCCATTTTCTACAAATTCATTATATTGGGCTAGTTGGGTCTGAGTCCATTCGTTCAGTAGAAGAAGTGCTCAGATCCAGTCCCTACAATTGGGGTCGTCTATGGGGAGAACTTGTGCATTAGTGAGTGCAACAGTCAATCATGGTAGGATCGAGCTCCCATCAGCAAGGGTCCCTGAAGAGGATCATTTTAGCAATCCCCTCAAGTATACACTTCAAGGTACTGACCACATGGAGAGGATTGCTAAATGGGGCGCAGTCCTGAGGGCTTCTGACATCAAGTATACACCCCATGCCTCTAACAAGGGGCTAGTCCTCGCGGGTCTGGTAGCCCAGAAAGAATATATTGATATCCTGGAACATTTTGTTGCGGTTAAATGGAACCTTAGTTAGGCCAGGTCCTCGGACCTCCTACTTCGGGAAGATCAACGTGCGCTGGCAACATTCTTTGATGATTGCGCAACCAATGGTATAAAGCACATGGTTATGATCCTGATTGTTCCTACGTTGTTAGCTTATTTAAAGTTAGCGACTGAATGCTGCCGTCGATTTCATTAAAGTCGAGAAGACAATTTTTCATTACCATCAACAACACCAATTCCAAGTCCCATTGGAGGGAAAAACAACAACACACTCACTCATGAAATAATTCTTGCAGAGAAATGAAAGATTCAAAAAGTAAAGCAAGTAAAAAGTGCAGCCTTTTTATTAAATAAAGGAAAAGTATATCATACACCAAATGGCTTAGGCAGACTTGTTCTAAAGCTAACTATAGAAATAGAGGCTTAGGCAGACTCGCTCTAAAGCTAACTATAAAAAGAAAGGCTGAGGCAGGCTTGTTTTAAGGCTACCAACAGCAATTGAGCCAGTATGGATGGTACCAGCGATTAGAAAGGAGAAGAAGTGGAAGTGCCTGATGGCCCCATACCAAGATGTTCCCTTGATTCTCTCCCAGTTTCATGATAATTAAGCATTGGAGGCGGCAACACCTGGGCATCAACCGTTCTGCAATCTTACAAACCTCCATCGGTGAGTAAATTGGACGCGAATCACTACTAGCTTAAAGGGCAAGCAAAGACGCACTGGAGAAAAATGTTATATTTCTCACAAACCTTTCTCCTAACTGCAAAATGTCCTACCATCAAGGTAAGACCCAAACTTTGTTGTACCAAAAGTCTGATGCGATTCACGCCCGCTTCGGGTCTTGGTTGAAGAAGAAGGGTCTTCTTCCTTCCTCGGTTGAAAGGTAGGAACATCTTTGGCCTCCACTTCCTTTGCCTCAACTACGTCGTCTAGGATCTGGGCGACATTCTTGGTTCCTAAAAGAGGCTTGGCTTCCCTATCCTCGCCTATATCCAGGGCCATCCCATTTCCCTAGGCCTTGATCATAATCTTGGCAAAGTCCTTGGAAATGCCTAGAGAGTTGAGAACTTAAAGTTCCTGTTGAACTCAAGGATTTGTAAAATGTGAAAGAACGATTCCCCTAGAGTGCCTTATATAGAAGGCGAAGGCTGGTGGAAATTAATCCGCCTGGAATTCGAAGGAAAAATTACAAGCGATATTAACCCCAACCAATTTCCAAAGAAGCCACCAATTGCTGGATATGCGTTAATCCACAAAGATATTAATGAAGGCGTGCCTCGAGTACTGAAACATCAAGTACACAACTCGAACAACCAAAAGAAGCCTCGTAATCAGAAGTGGCAAAAAATTGATGCGATGGGGCTACTGTCACATGTGAGGATGGAAGGCCAAGCCGCCCTTGTCTAGGTCAATGTTGGGCTAAGGACCCAGTCTGAGGAAGAACCCCTCCTCGGCAAAGCAAGGCCAAGACCGTTATCACTTCAGAAGTAAACTTTCCAACGTTGAGGACAAGCTCCTTCACTCCAAGTAGTAACAATGAAGTACTAGACAGAACTAAGGTCTTGCATGGTCCTCGGACTCAAACCTATGGGGAAACTAGTTACTTCACAAGACTAAGTACTAGACAGAACCAAGGTCTTGCATGGTCCACAGACTCAAATCTATGGGGAAATTAATAACTTCACAAGACTGTAAGTACTAGACAGAACCAAGGTCTTGCATGGTTCTCAGACTCAAACATATGGGGAAACTAGTTACTTCACAAGACTGTAAGTATTAGACAGAACCAAGGTCTTGCATGGTCCTCAGACTCAAACCTATGGGGAAACTAGTTACTTCACAAGACTAAGTACTAGACAGAACCAAGAAATTGCATGGTCCTCGGACTCAAATCTATGAGGAAACTAGTCACTTCACAAGACTGTAAGTACTAGACAAAATCAAGGTTTTACATGGTCCTCGGACTCAAACCTATGGGGAAACTAGTTACTTCACAAGACTACGTACTAGACAGAACCAAGGTCTTGCATGGTCCTCGAACTCAAACCTATGGGGAAACTAGTTATTTCACAAGACTGTAAGTACTAGACAGAACCAAGGTCTTGCATGGTCTTCGGACTCAAACTTATGGAGAAACTAGTTACTTCACAAGACTGTAAGTACTAGACAGAACTAAGGTCTTGCATGGTCCTCGGACTCAAACCTATGGGGAAACTAGTTACTTCACAAGACTAAGTACTAGACAGAACTAAGGACTTGCATGGTCCTCGGACTCAAACCTATGGGGAAACTAGTTACTTCACAAGACTGTAAGTACTAGAAAAAATCAACGTCTTGCACGGTCCTCGGACTTAAACGTATGAGGAAACTAGTTACTTCAAAAGACTGTAAGTACTAGACAGAACCAAGGTCTTGCATGGTCTTCGGACTCAAACCTATAGGGAAACTAGTTACTTCACAAGACTATAAGTACAAGATAGAACCAAGGTCTTGCATGGTCCTCGGACTCAAACCTGTAGGAAAACTAGTTACTTCACAAGAATAAGTACTAGATAGAACCAAGATCTTGCATGGTCCTCAGACTCAAACCTATAGGGAAACTAGTTACTTCACAAGACTACGTACTAGACAGAACCAAGGTCTTGCATGGTCCTCGACCTCAAACCTATGGGGAAACTAGTTATTTCACAAGACTGTAAGTACTAGACAAAACCAAGGTCTTGCATGGTCTTCGGACTCAAACCTATGGAAAAACTAGTTACTTCACAAGACTGTAAGTACTAGACAGAACTAAGGTCTTGCATGGTCCTCAGACTCAAAGCTATGGGGAAACTAGTTACTTCACAAGACTAAGTACTAGACAGAACTAAGGACTTGCATGGTCCTCGGACTCAACCCTATGGGGAAACTAGTTACTTCACAAGACTGTAAGTACTAAAAAAAACCAACGTCTTGCACGGTCCTCGGACTTAAACTATGGGGAAACTAGTTACTTCAAAATACTGTAAGTACTAGACAAAACCAAAGTCTTGCATGGTCCTCGGACTCAAACCTATAGGGAAACTAGTTACTTCACAAGACTATAAGTACAAGATAGAACCAAGGTCTTGCATGGTCCTCGGACTCAAACCTGTGGAGAAACTAGTTACTTCACAAGAATAAGTACTAGATAGAACCAAGGTCTTGCATGGTCCTCAGACTCAAATCTATGGGGAAACTAGTTACTTCACAAGACTAAATACTAGATAGAACCAAGGTCTTGTATGGTCATCGGACTCAAATTTGTGGGGAAATTAGGTACTTTCAACAAAACGGAGTGTGAGCATTCACCTAAGTTACAAGCGCAGCCAGAGGGGAGTCTGGTTCCTCGAATCACTTGCCCTAGCCTACTTCGATAAAAATGTGAAACGAAAACAAGCCCATGAGCATCACTTAAAGCACTTCAAGTGCTGAAACACTCTCTTAGGCTCGACAATTTTATGAAAGGCGTAGGTTTGTATAAAGTGTACGTTGTAAACCAGAATCCTTTGTGATTCATCTAAAGGGGAAACAAGTTGCATTGCTGAGACTGTTCAGTTTTCAGTTAAAACCTGAGGCAAAATTTACATCATGGGTCCATCATTTTCAACTGTCCAAGTATTGCTAGCACACGGCTAGGATTAACTGAGTATTGAGTAAAGCATTAAAGCATGATAAATAAAGGGAAACGTCATTCGAAGAAATAAGCACGAACGATTGGATATATTACACAAAAAATAGTTTCATTACAATATCACCAAGACAAAAAATAAAATAAAATGAAAAGAAAATAAGACTATAATGGCTTAAGTCGACAAAATAAGATAGCCCATCAAGATGGCCTATTTCTTCAACTTGATAAATAGCTTGTCCTTGGGGGTCTGCCGAGAGGTTGCGTCTAATGCCTTGGGATCTTGGCTCGGAAAGGCAACTTCGAAGAGCTCTTTCTCGGCAGGAGGAGCTTGAAAGTCAGCAGGTATGGCTTGGGAGTCAGCAGGAGGCTTCACCACATCTTGGGGCACTTCTTAATTACTGGTTTCTTCTTTCTCCAACGCCCTTTGGTGCCTAGTCTCCTCGGCAGGCTTATCAGTTGAAATTGGATCCTTGGCAACACTGGCCTAGCATTCGTCTATCGCTTTAAAGGCAGTGCTAGCTTCAGAGTTGGCGGAGGCAGCCTCACGAATGCCGGGGGGGGGGGTGGTAGTACACTCCCTCGACCCTCCTAAGCTCAGACGAGGCCTCAACCCCAGCTTAGTGGAGGGCTTCATTCCAAGTCTGAGAGTAGTAGCATCTGCATACCTCAGGTACTTAAGCCTTGAGATTAGTCTCGGTCCTAGCCACTCCCGCATCAAAAGCCTCATCCTCCGCTTGCTCCTTAGAGCTTTCAGCCTCCGTCCTCGCAAACTCAGCATCTGCTTTACCCCTCAAGGCCTCGTCCCTGGCCCATTCGGGGACATTTCTGGCCCCCTCTGCCTTAGCCAGTTTCTTTTTTAGGTCGGTAATATGCTCCTTGGCAATCTGCAGCTGCTCCTTAACTTCCAGGAGGTGTCCTGTCTGGTCCTCGGCCTATTTTTTAGCGCCAGCTAGGCTGGATACCGCGCTGTCTCTAGCCCTCGTCATCTCCTTCAGCTCCTCCCTTGCCTTCTTGAGATCAGCCTCAGAGTTTTTAAGGGTCCTCGTGACATCCAAGTGCTTGTCGCGCTCCTAATCTAGGGCCTTGCTCTGGTTATTGGCCTCATCTTCTAACCTAAAAGTGGCCTGGACAGCCTGCCAATCGAAATAAGCACACAGTAAGTTAGAAACTACGGAACAAAATTCAACAAAGGCATAAGTGTCAAAGGTTTTACCATACCCAAGTACCTCTTAAGACTAAGGACAACCTCCAGCCTCCTCAAGCCCCCCAGCTCGACCATGCTGGTGGGGAGTAGTAGGGACCTCTCCAGGGCACCGGCCACGTAAGTGCCTTCGCCCCCTCGGAAGTCCCTAAGGGAGGCATTATCCATCAAGGGCTCCCTATGAAGCATGGGGGCAAGCAGCCAGGCCTGGGGCTTGGACTGCTGAACGACCTCCTTTTCCTGGCCCTGGTGCTCAATCTTCAATTGCTTGAAGGGTCGTCGGGCTTCATCCTCCTCCTGGGAAGAGCGAGATCTCCCTCCGTCCATTGGATCTTTGTCTTTGGAGGCCTCTTCCTCTTTGGATCAACGGACTCAAGCTAAGGAGTCAGGGTCGGCTGAACGGAGGACGACCTAGTCTGCACAGGCTGAGGCTTGGGTAGAGGAGGAGGAAGCTTGGATTGTTGCTTCCCTGGCGCATCCTTCCTCGGCTGGCCTTCAATTAGATTGAGCAGGCTAGTCTGAGGCTTCCTCTTGAAACCCATCTTGGCCTGAGAAGAAATCCCTTCTAACAAGATATCCACTTCGGTCAAGTTGGGGTTGCCTAGGTCACCGGAGCGGTCCTCGGATGGATTCACTTAGTCGAAAGTGCCAAATTCGTCCTCGCACAGACCCAAATCAGCAGCTTCCCATTCTCTTACGTCTCTTTCTCCCTCATCCTCTGCAACCTGATGGGATGAAGAAGGGCCTGACAATGGGACACCCTCTGGGATAGAAGACCCTTTAGGGAGTAAAAACCTATGCTCCGCTATGGTGAATTTGAGAAGCCGAGGGTCTTTGGCTTTGATCACGTACTTCAGAGCCGAAAATGACTTTTGGATCGGATCGTACCTGAGGATCTTGTGAGGAGCCCTAACTTGATTGTCGGCTTCATTCACAAAGATCTCCACCCTTAGTACGGTCTCCAAGTCTTCCTTGTTAACCAAATGGAAGTGTCGTCCGAAAGCGTGTGGATCTGTAAAAAGAAAGTGCGTTCAAATTAGGAACCAAACAATGCAAACTACAATAACACAAAAGATCAAGTCCTCTCCTACTCTAGGCACCCTACCTGGTGTCCCCTCCTCTGTTGGACAATAAAGGCTATCATGCCATTCCTCGGACACTATGAGAAAATCCTTATTTAGCCCTTTACTGGACTCGGGGAGGCACTGAATAAGCCGAACCTTATCTTCCTTTGTCTTCATGTAATAGGACTTACCCTTTAGGTGTTGGAGGTTGTAACACCAATTTATGTTATGATGGGCTAACCTTAACCCCATCTTCTCGTTTAAGGCATCCACGTAACCCAGGATCCTAAACACATTAGTGGCACACTAGGTAGGGGCCAATCGGAAGTGCCTAAGGTAGTCCCTCATCACTGACCCCATAGGGATTCTCATACCGCCTTCAAGGAAGGCGATTATGGGAATCATTACTTCACCCACCTCCCTCCTGATATACCAATCTCCTTCTTCACAGCACCGCAGACCCACGTTACTGGGTATCCTATGATCGGCGATGAATTTCTCCATCGCTTCCTCAGACTCAACCAACTTCTTAAACCTACCCATCCTAAAGAACGGCTGAGAGACTTAGGGAAGAGCGAAAGAAAGAGAGGAATAAGGGGAAAAGAAAATCAGAAAGGGGAAAACACGAGATAGAGTAAGAAGAAAACTTATAGAAATGAGGAAAGGCTCCTAGGACAAGCTTTTTATGTTGCGAAGAGACGCGAGTTAGGTTGGAGACTTGATTGGATTCAAGGTGTGTGCGCAAGAACTCTTGAATGCAAAAGTAAAGAGGCAAATCGGTTTAAATGGATATTTATACCCTCAATCAAAAACAACTGTGCGAGGTTTCTCGCCCATAAAGGCAAAAAATCTCCACCGTTAGATTACCATCACACCGTTAAACGTGAGGAGTATAGAGCCGCCAGAATTTAATATGGGTGCGCGCCGTATACCGAAGCGCTAGAAACGTGTATTGGACAAGTGAAAAGACTCTAGTACTGACGTAGGACAAGATTGGACAAGCCATGACAAGGGCTTGAGGACATCAAAATCCTCTTCCTCGTCCGAGGATTCAGACAGCAAGATTTTGAGGGGCTATTGTGGGGCCTAAGAATCTGGCGACCCCAGCCCACTTTATATTAAGCCCAAGGCCTATGCCGAGAAAGAAGAAATGTCCGAGAACAAAGTGAGAAAGTCCAAATTGCCCAAGAACATTGTCGAGGACAATCCTGTCCTCGGTCAACCAAGACCACGGGAAGAAGAAGCAACGGGCCATCAAAGGTAGCCTTCTAGAGCATCCCAAGAAAAAGAACAAGTACAATGTGTCAGCCATGCAAGCATGGTGGAGGAACAATTCCAAGATAAACTGTTACCTTCACATTAAATGCCCACAACTAATGTTCTGGCCGCATTAATGAGGAAATGACCCATAAACAGTGTAGCCTTAGTTGCTGTAACCCACAAAAAGAATGTGAAGGCGGCTGATGGGACAAGCACTCAAGTAGTGACCTGCGTAATCAACAAATAAGGCTAAGATCAACTAAAAGGGGGTATATAATGTAAGAAATCATTTTGGAAAGAGGGGGAAAAAGTAGAAAATACAATGGCAATTTGTAGAACTTTCCCAACCTTTGTAGTCAAGCACTAAAGAAATAATAAGGGTTACAAGTTCCTCAAGAGAGTGTCGAGGAGCAGAATTTCATACTTCAGCCCATGTTCTTGTCATTCCACCCACTCACTACCATGTTTAGTTGTTGCAATCCTCACTAAGGCCTAGGTCTTAAACCCATTCTCTACAAATTCATTGTATTTTTGCTAATTGGGTCTGAGTCCACTCATCCAGCAGAATAACATTGACTTAGATAGAGTTGATTAGGAAAAATGATGAAAAAATTTATTATTTTGGCTCATATATTATGTATTATCATTTCTGATTTTAATTAATTTGAATATGTATGTTATAAATATATTTTAATTTGATTTATTTACTTACTTTTGGTTACTATTATTACATACTTGATAATTGAATTGGTTATTAGTTAAATATATTATGAATTTATAATGAATATGCCTTTCATATTTTTATAATGAATTTATTAGTTTGGTAAATATTGACTAATACCTTTCTTATGACACATGATAAAAAAAAAAAAAATCAAAAATTGATTCACGATACGATTCACATTTTGATAACTATGGGAGTTAGTCAGTATTTTGAGAGGAATTTGAACTTTCTCAATTTTTGCTATTTTATCGTTTTTGAGTTTCAAATGGGTAACATTATGATTTGAGATTATTTTGAAGCAACAACCCCTCCCTTGTCTCATTTAAAATTTAAAAAAAAAAAAAAAAAGATTTGAGAGTTTTAAATTACTTTAGAGGTTTCAAGGTTATTTTGGTCATTATATAAGTTTGGGGGTATTTTGGTCATTTGGATGAGGTTAATGGTATTTTAATCATTTCAAATATTTTAAAGGAATTTATGTCATTTTAAATATTTTAAGAGGCATTTGGAGGATTTGATAAATAAATAAAAAATCATTTTATATCAAAATTATTTTGGCCAGATATTAGAGATGACAATCTTTGTCTTCATTAAAAGGTCCCTTATAGCGACGACCTAATTCGTTGCTAATATATAATCTGCTTCCCTCCAATAATTCCCACCACTTTTTGAGAGTGAAAATTTTCCCCTCCATTATATTTTGGTAGATATATTTGCGACAACATGTTGTGTCATTGGTAAAAGTTGATTATCAGAGACGATAAATTATATCGTCACTAATAGCCTTCTAATAGCGATGACCAATGTGTCATCGCTGATAAATAAAGCATACATATATATATATATATATATATATATATATATATATAATATTTACTAGATATTTTTGGTCACATATCTGTGACGAAACATAAGGTCATCACTAAAGATGATTATTAGCGAGATAGATGTCGTCGTTAAAATAAACCCTCTTTTAGCAACGTAAATGTTATCGCTACAAAATTTGTTGTCGTTGCTAAAGGTTTCCTTCCATTTTCCAAAAGTAAATAAAATTCCCTCCATGGCGTTAGCGACGACTTATTAGCGACTACCTTAGTGTCGTCACTACTATACATTTATTAGCGATGACCATATATTATCGTCGCTAATGTGTGCCTAATAGTGACAACTTTTTGGTTGTCGCTAAAACATTGGTCGCAAAAGACCAAAATTCTTGTAGTGTCTCATCCTCACTACTACTCCAACTGCTTCTTTTAAGTGGCGACAAAGGTTTTCGGCGGGCACCAGCTTGTGGTGATGGCGAAGTAGTACCTGAGCTCACATGCTGATCAACTCTATTGGATCTCATCACTTCCTCATCCGGCAACGGAGGTTTTTGGACTGTAGTAGATGATGGCTTTTGAGGGTTTAGAATAGTATGGACACTCTTCTGTATATGCTCCTTATTCTCTTTTGCACCATCAAATATTGGTGGCCTTAACAGTGGCAAAGAAGTAGGAGTCTTGGGCTATGAAGTTACTCTCTCTTCTCTCTTCATGAACCTGATCTTCTCTTTGTTGGTAGTAGTGATAAAGCAGATCAACATCATCTGGTAGGAACTGAAAATGCTTGAAATCCATTCATGTTCATCATTATTATTATAGGAGTTTGTGTTTTCATTTTTGTTGCTGCTGCTGGCGAGGAAAACACAGACAGCGACGAAAACAAGAAGCAGGACTAGTCTGAGGCCGTGCTTGGTTTTCATGACTTCAATAAGTGGTGTGAATATTTGTGAGGCGAAAGAGATGAATATGGTACTATCAAGAAGATGACAAACAGAGATATAAAAAGACCAGCCTTCAGGTTGGGAGACGACCAGTTGCTGCGACTGCCACTCAGGGACAGAATGAGGATTCAAACTTAAGGGGGGCTGAAGTTCTTTGTTTAGAAATTTTAAAAAATTGAAATATCAATACTAGAGGTTGACAAAGTTGCATATTCGCATTAATTTATTAGTTATTATTGGTATTTTTTTCTTTTGAAAAAAATAATAATAATAGGATTTTATAATTATGAGTTTTGTAAGTCAATTGACACGTCTTAATATTTTCAAGGTCTAGCTAATGTGTGGATGAAGCAATCAATATGTGGCATAGGAGTTGTCTCCATAGCTATGAGGGTGGAGTCATTTGGGAGGGGCATAGAACTCTCAAGTGAGAGGGAGAAATTGGGTAAAAGTTATTGGATTTTTGTGATTATTTTTGCTAGGATTTGTAATTGATTTGTTGTTATTGTTTTTGCTCAGACCGAATTTATGATTTGTTAAAAGATTTTCTTATTATCTGGATATGTGCATTTTTTTATTATAGATTTTTCTTGTTATCTATTTGTTGGATTTCTTGGGTCAGTTTGTAAATTTTTTGGGGAAAGGGGGCCAAGTATATAAATTTAAGAGCCAAAATTAAAATTCTTTTTGTTAATATACATACTAGTATTCTTTTTTTCCAAAGGTTTTTTTTTTTGGGTGGGGGGGGGGGGGGGGGGGGGGGCATCCCCCCCTTTGCCCTTAAGTAGATCCGTCCCTGCTGTCACTTGTGGCTTGTGGTGGGATCATGCCTTCTTCCAATTTTGGTATCAAGTGTGGTTTTTAGTTTAGGAAAATGGCAGGGGCACTGGCACTCATAATACGTATATATAGGGTATCACCTGTTGTAATTGACATGATGCAATTGATGTGGATGAGATTTGAAGGTGTTTTTGCTATTTTAACTTTAAAAAATAGTTATGCATGGTGCAGCAAACTCGTTTTACGTGACGTTTCAGGACTAGTCGCTATTCTCCTTATGTATAAGTGTTACTCTCTAATCAGGTGAAATAATTAGGGTATTGCATTTGGGGCAATTGTTATCAATGACTGAGATTGAAAGTTGATAAAGCAACTTTCAATCCCAATCATTAAATAAAATATATTAAAAGAGAGTTAAAAAGTTAAAGTTAAAAAATAAAAAATGTAAAAAAAATTGTGAGAAGAAGTGGGTAAATTGCACCAAGTGCAATATCCTAATTATTGCACTTGATCCAAGGGTAATGCACTTTATTCAAATCCTTACTCTCTTTAAATTTATTGGTCGGATGTGACCTTTCAGGACTGGTCACTATTCTTGACATCTACGGGTTCCCAGGTTGTAGAATATTATTCTTATTACATAATGGTCGCTGTTCTTGACATCTACGCGTTCCCAGGTGGTAGGGATGGCAACAGGGCGGGGTGGGGCCAAAGGATGGGGTCTTCGTCCCCGCTCTGCATGGTTTTGTCTTAGCCTATCCCCACCACGCTCTGCATGACGGGGAAAACTTTCTCACCCCATTCCCGCACCTTGGGGCCCCGCAAAGCCCCGCCGTAAAACTCTACTTGTTAATTTGCCTTACAACTAGTACAATTTTTTTAATGAAACCTATTTCATTAATAAAAATATACTTGAAATTACAACTAAATTTATCCCATCAAATCAATTCAATTTTTAGAAAAAGTTGAATAATATATCCAAGTGTTTAACAAGAGAATCATAACATATAAAAAAGATTAAAAACAAAAAAATTCATAGTATAACACATAATAAAATAAAGGCAAAGAACCACATTAGGTAGAATAAAATAAGTTAATATTGATATGTTTGTTTAAATAGTAGGATTTTAGAGTATAAAAAATTTACAATTATAACTCTTAGCAACGTGGGGCGGGGAAAAATTGCCATCCCTACCAAGTGGTAGAATATCATTCTTATTCCACAAAGAGTGCAAGAAGATTAGGAAAACTAGTTATTTCATAAAAAAAAATTTCAAAATAGATGGTTAATGTTCGTCTTATATTTTTTTTGGTTGGATTTAATCGGACTTTTTTTTTTTTTTTTTCTTTATAGGTCCATCTTTCTTCTATTAAAAAAAAAAGTCCATCTTTGAATACTGTTGCTTCTCCGAAAAAAAAAAAAAAAACTTTGAATATCGTCGGTTCCACGTTGACAATCAAAATAGCGTTATAGTTACAAATGGTAGACTCCCAAACAGTATTTTTATATGCCTAAGGCCTCAAGTAAAAAAAATATTCAAATTTTAATCATTAGAAATATTTCATGTACACAACATTTTTTACAATACTTTTACAACAAATTCAAAATAATAGATTATTACAAACTGTTATTAATGACAAAAAAATAATTTAGTAGTGTCATACTCAAAATGACTAGAAACTAATTTCAGCAGCCCCATGTTGCTGCTATTGGTTGACCTTAAGAACCAACCAACAGATTGCTACTTGCCATATTCAATATGACTAGAAACTAAACCTACTTATTCTAAAGCATACAAAATTTTCAATACTTTTCAAAATTGGTAGTTATAGCAATATGGATGGTGGATTTGAACACTAAACATCTTCTTTAGAGACATCAATAGTGTCAATTAGCATAACTCGATAAAAATTAAAAATATATATTATAATTATAATTAATATATTTATAATTTTTTTTATTGTAATTAGTGTACTCTCAAAATGATATATTTTTTTTTCCAAAATTTTGAAATTACGTTTTTTGTTTTGTTTTTGTTTATGTAGTCATGAGTCATGACATGTACTTAAAATATTAACTATATTATTATCTTTTTTAATTCATGTAATATGTTTGTAAAATATTCAAATTTCTATTCATTCTTTTTTAATAAGTTTACTAATTTTATAAAATTATTCTTTTTTATTTAGTTAATATTAATTAATTATGACATCATTGTGGTTGAACTCTCAAGGCAGTTCAAAAAATTCGTAAAGGACGCCAATGCAAAAGGATTTGATAAAGACCGTAAGCAATCCAGTTTGTCTTAGTTCAAGAACCAAGACAAAGGAAAGAAGGATGCTAAGGAAGGAGGTCAGTACACTGTTCCCTCCAGACCAGAATGCTTTGAATGTCAAGGTTTTGGACATATGAAACAAGAATGTCCAACTTATCTCAAGACCATTGGGAAAATCAAGGCCCTTGTTGCTACCTTAAGTGACACAAGCCTGAGGATGTTTCTGATGATAATGATGATGAGGGAATCTTGAATGCCTTCATTGCCACAGTAAATCCTATAGAGGGGATTGTTGAAGAGGTGGATGAAGAAGCGGACTTGGTGGAGTCTAAGTTTGAGAAAATGTATGAACAGGATAACATCCATACAGCCTATGCAAAATTGTACAAGGTCTTCGAAAAGCATGAGAAATTATATAGGCTAGCCACCAAGAAGCTTAGTGAAATGGAACTTGATCGAGAAGAGCTCTCCACAGAGTTTGACAAAGCTAATCAGACCATTAGAGCACTGCGGTTTGAGAAAATTTCTTGGCTGAAAAGACTAAGAAGCTTGAGGCAAAGCTATTTTAAGTAAGAGCTCATTTGGAGAGGACTTCTAATGCAAAGCTTGATGAGATGCTTAGCTTTCAGAAATCTGCTTCTAACAAGACTGATTTAAGGTATGATTTTTCTATTGGAAAATCTGGTTTTCCAACTCATACAAAACACACAACAGAAGCAACAATCACGGATCTACATTCATGAGAGATAACATGTAACATTGAATTATAGAACAAAGAATAGAAAGTGTACTTTGATGCTGTGAAATTCAAAACCAAGACTTGAGAATACCTTTAATCTTCATCTCAATTTCACATGGTGCCCAGAAGTGTAGTCTCTCAATCAGTTTTTTGTATATTGATTCTCAAACAAAGTTCTTCTTCTTCTCCTTGTGGAGAAAAACTGTTTTCTTTTCTTTTCATCATACGTACATCATAACTACCCTCGGTAGTTACTTTATTTAATAACTCTTATTAAATAAAAACTGATTATCTAATTGGGTTAGCCTTTTGGGTCTGCCCAATTGGTCTTTAGTTTGTGTCTTGAGATGGGACCAAAGAGAACAAATAAGACTCTAGTTCCAATGGGCCTTGAACTTTTCTGTCAACTCTTGATATGTCCAAAGTTACCATTAATTATATTTAATACCATTATATAAATATAAATGCATTCTAGGCCTTATTAATAAATTATATCTCAAGACTCTACTGATATCATATGACCCCTCCATGAAATATTCATGGTGAACAAAGTCATAATAAACTGTCACTTTGAAAACAACTATTTTATCCTTGAGTACCCGGTTTAATCTTTTAGTTATTCACATTTATTAAAATCTAATTTCAATAAATATAAGTTTTAGTAACTCCTTGCTAAAGTGGGTGTCCTGCATAACTAGTTCCCATTAAACTTATCTCAAAGGAATATTTCGTGTCTCTATAAAAAGTGATTATGGATTTCATCTTGAGAATATGTGTTCCCTTAACACTACATGTGGTTACCCAACATACTGAGGTTTTGACCGTGAATATTAGATCCCACTCCCGATATATCAAAGTAACCTACATTTCATGATTGGGTTCACTATCCTCTCAGGATTGAGAGTTTATGAAATTAGAAGTCGTGAGATTAATTATTCAAGTGATAGTTGTTGATTGAATAATTAATCTCACATCGGTCCAATTCAATATGTCTTAACTCTTAAGACACATCAACATATCAACTAGAAATCTTCACTTCCATGATCAAGGCAAATCATCTTAGTTGATGTGTTATAGTCTTCGCAGTTGAAATGCCCAATTTCATCACTGACTACGAACTACATTTTGAGTTTACAAGGAACTTGTGATTTATATCTTCTGTGACTAAATCACATAAATCACATACAATGCATCTCATGGACTATGATAATGTCCCATTAGTTCATTTGCAAATAGTCTTATATAATTAAACAACTTAATTATTCATAACATGCCAATAAATTGGATTTTATGCTATGAACCCCAACATTCTCTTCTCCTAATATTGCTTCTTCTAGTACTACTGTGTTTGTTTCACCTACTAATAATGTTAATTCTGAGAACAATGATGTCAAAACTAATTTAGCTAGTGAGAACATAGACAAGGGAAAATCTATCTTACGAGCATCCCCTAAGCTTGATAAGAAAGAGACTAGAAACCTTAGGACTTAAAAAGGTAATAACCAACAATCTAAACAAAAGAAGCAGCGTCTCTATCATCACTGTGGAGCTTCAAGGCATACTTGACCTAATTGCTACAAGTGGTTAGCCACTCAACAAAGCACAGTATGATCCCATCCAGAAACCAGAATCAGTTTCCATCCTCTTTTACTCCTCTTGGAGATCTTCTTAAGGCCCTTGTGTTCCTTTCGAAGTTGAATGGTTTCAATTCTTCCCCCTTACCACCGGATCAAGGGTTCACTAAACAAAAAGGTACTTTCAAGGTGTGGAAGGAAAAATGCCCCAAGTGATTTAGTCACTTTTTCTCACTTTCCCTTTCGTTTTGTTTATGTATTACTTGTGTGTTTTGCTTTCTTGTTTTTGAGTTAGTCTAGTTTTATGCTATGCTTTGTTTGACATGTTTTTGTTTGTTTGTTTTCAGTTTTGCTTTATTTTTTGTTTTTCATAAAATTTAAAAAAAAAAATGAAAAATCAGAAAAATACAAAACTAGCGTGTGTTTGTGTACATTGGTACTTGTGTACCTTGGATGGCCATTGAAACAAAGTTTTCTAAATTTTGTATCTTTTGTAGCTTAGATGAGCATCTCAATACACAACTAAGCAAGTGAGCTTTATGGCTCGTGTTTGTGAAGAGTATGATTAAGTAATCTCTTGTACTTAACACTCATATTACTCTTTTTGACGGAAAGGACTAAAAAATCATGAGAGGAAGGCATAAATAACCATTTCACCACTAAAGCCCGCCAATCATGTAAAACATCTGTGTGCTTCGGCATAGCAAAATTGTGATGTTTAAGCTTAACATAATTGGGTATTTCTTCTCTCTCTTATATGCCCATGCATGATATGTTCAAAAGGAAAAAAAAATGCGAAGAAAAATCAAAGCAAAAAGAATCAAAATGCTTTTAAATATGGTTGCAAGCACGTTTCTAAGAGATGTGGGAGTTATAGGATAAACATCGAAAGTGATAGTCCCCATCAAGCAGTTATGATTGTGTGTGAGTTAAATTGATTTTCTCATATCTCAAATCGTCATAACATGAGACACTTATGCAATCTTGCGATGTTTTTCATACACAACACGCAAATTCTTTGCTACTTTTGATACATGTGTAGGTACAATGTGATTTGGCTATCACAAGGAATACATGTGTTAATGTATGCTCACTAAACTGTCTTAACTTGTTTTTGAAATATAAAATTGGTTAGACTTGTTTAGTGTGTGTGTGTATGTGTGTTTTGGATCTATAAATGCTTTGCAATTTTTTGTTGAGAGATGTTTTTGAGAGCTTAACATGTTGTTTGGATCTTTGGTTAAGTAGCTTGCTTGATTGCATTCATCTCTATGTGTTTTTCCTTTCTTTGAAAAACAATTTTTAACAAGCTCGATAGCTTCTTGACAGACCTCGACAAATGGCTATCTATCGAAACCCTTGGATTTTTTTTCTCAACAGATCTTAACGCATCTTTGATCCATTGAAGCTTTCTAAAATTTGTCTCGATAGCTTCTCGATAGATTCTCAATCCATCGAGAAAGTTTTTGTCTGGCCGATAGCTTCTTGATAGCTGTTCGATCCATCAAGGTACTTTTGTCGTCGATAGATTCTTGACAACACGTCGACAGATTTATCTGTCAAGAATTAGTGCTCGAGAGATCTCGACAGATCCTCAATCCATCGAGACACGTTTTCTTTAAATAGCTTTAGCACGAAATTAGATCACATTTTTTTATCTCTCTCGATAGAAACTTGTCTCTTTACCTCCCAAACACTCACTTCTCACTAAAAACCTCAAACCCACTTTGATTTTAGCCTAGTGTGATCATTTCTCCTTTGGTATGATCTCTCTATCCCTCATTCTTCATGCATTTCACACATTTAGACCTAGGTTTTGGTTTTTCTTAAAATATTTAGGGTTTTTGAAAATCTTTGAGTATTTTGTGAAATTTTTGGGTTGGGTTTTTCTTATATGATGTTATATGCTCATGCATTGCATTACATTTGCATTTTCATGATGTTTCATGCATTATAGATGTGTGTTTATATGTTGAAACTTATGTGCTGGTAGGATTGGATTGGGTTGAACCCATGATACAATTTTCTTTGCATGTCACTTACTCATGCATTGTTCATGCATACATACCTTTTCATTTCCATATTTGGTACTCTCTGTTGATGGTGCTTATTTGTTTGTCTCCCTTTCTCTCTTTCTTTCTCTCTCTCTCAAATAGTATGCGCATGGCACCCAAGCGCAAAACCACTCCGTCTCGGAACCTTCTTAGTTCTGGAGCAGCATCTTCTAATCCTACTCCTCTTCATATCCAGTTCCATGATGAGAAGGCCAGTCAAGACTTCTCGGAGAACTTCTCCAAACGTGGCATTCATTTGGAACACCGCGTGATTCTATCAGACTTTTTCGATACTACTCTACCAACTCTCATTCATAGGCGGGGATGGGAATCCCTATGTGAGATACCCTTGAGTTGTCCCACCATGATCATACAGGAGTTCTACTCCAATATGCACGGTTTCAATACCTCTATACCTCAGTTTGTTACACATGTACGAGTTTCACATATTGTAGTTACTCCAAAGCTTATCTTTGAGGTGCTACATGTTTCGAGGGTATTGCATCCTGATTTCCCTGGATGTCCACATCTGAGGACTATGTCCAAAGATGAACTTCTGTCTCTTTTCTGTGAGACACCTTTTTCATAGGGTGATCGTCAAAACACCTCATGCTCAGGCTTTGCAAAATGTCCGAGGTTCCTTAATATGGTGATGACATTTGTTCTCCATCCCTTGTCTCACTATAACTCCATTACCAAGCCTCGTGCTCACTTTTTGCTTTCCCTCATTGAGGACCTTACCATAGACTTTCCCTTTCATTTCATTCTCTCCCTTATAGATGTCTATAAGGATACGATGACCCATGATAAGCTTATCTTTCTTTCTGCTATCATGAGGATCATTTGCCATTCTTCTATCTCCTATCCCAAGTTCGCTCACTTCACCATTATAGGTGCCATCAGCGCAGCATCTGTTCAATGAAGCGAGGCCCAGCTTCAACCGAAACGGCCACAGACTGATATGGTGACTCCTCCAGCCCCTTCCACTCCATCCACCTCCACTCATTCTTCTTCTTCTATAGGTGGTGTGACGCTAGAAGCCATCATGGTGTAGCTTGAGTGCGTGGATGCTCACCTCGATACACTTACTACTGAGTTGTATTAGGTGAACACCCATGTTGGTCGTATCACACGATGACAGGCTCGCATGGGTGGCTTCACCGCATCTCCATCTCCCTCTCCATCTCTACAGGCTTCAGAGGACGAGGACGATAATAATGGTTCCAATGATGATGATGATGATGAGGATGCTAGCTCTTCTTGTGATGAGGAGATGACCGCTTCTCAGTGACTTGCCCTTTGTCATTCGTGACAAAAAAGAGGAGTAGTTTTAGGATGATAGTAGTCATGTACTTAGGGGGAGAGTTAGTAGGTTTTTTTTGTTTTATTTTATTTTTTTTAATTTTTATTTTTTTATAGGGGGAGTGTTTATACTTTTGAGGGATGCGGTGAGGATTTAAGTATCTTTTCTTTTCTTTCTTTTTAGATACATTATGTTTTTGTACATCAGTCTTGTGACCATTTATTGATTGCAAACATTGTACTTATCTTTGATATATATTTATGATGATGTTGTTATCATTTCACCTATCTCTCCATCTGTTGTTTCTTTTCTCTCTTTATGCTCATGTTTCTTTATGTATGCAATCTTTTATTTCTATTTCACACTAAAATGCCTTGATGAGTTTTGTTTAAAGTGTTTTAGAAAGACAGGTTGTCAAAATCTATCATGCCATAAACTCTCTTCTTACAAGGTTTTTTAAGAGTTTGTGTTAGGATTAGATTTTATTGTATTCTACAAGTGACTTCATTTGTTTGTTATAGTTTTGTCACAGATTAACAAATGGTGAGATTGTTAGGACATGTGGAACTTGTTAAGAACACATGTCATATAGAATTGGCTAATCTTTTGACAAAAAACACTTTACTTGCGTTTAGGTATATCTAGGATGTGTTTAATACTTCAAGGAACAATAGTTCAAGTCTAGTATTGAAGCTATGCAAATCTGTCCAAGAATCAAGTGAAGAAGTGCTGTTCATTAAAGCTCGACAAATGTATCTATCGAGATTTAATGTATAATTCTCGATAGCTCTCGACAGAAGCTGTATTTATCGGTTTTTATGAAATTCAGATTTCTAGACTTGTTTTTCACGCATATCCAAGCTGTTTGTGTAGTGTTTCTTTTCTCACAACCTTAAACATATATAAGGATTATTTTAAAATCCGTCTATGGTGATGCAACTTGATGCAAAGTCATTATTCACTCAAATTGTGACCGGAGATAATTTTCCCTAGTTCATCTTTTTCTTGTAGAAGCTGCTGTGTCTTTGCACCAAGAGTTTTGTAACCAAGGAGCTTCTTGATCTTCATCGTCTGGATGAACTAAAGAACTTTGCAGCCAACATCTTTCTCAAGATGGTGTGTTAGTCACGTACTGGGATCCGTGCATCGATTGGTTTGTCACATACTTGGAGCTGTGCATTGAAAGGAGAGATTGTCACTACATTATAAGTCCAATTGTGTATTGGGGTAATGGTTCAACTATAGGTTGGTATTAGGTACTAAGATTGCTTTTACTTGTAACCACTTGTTTTAATAATAGTGGATTCTTAGGAGTGGTGACCTAAATTCACCTGGTGAGGTTTTGCGTCGATAGTTTTCCCTTTTCGTAAACAAATCACTAGTATCAAATTTATTTTTCGTCACATTTAGTTATTTGGTGATTTATTTGTGCTACCACGCTTATTGCATGTAATTGAATCTAATTAATTTCACTTGGCTAAATTAATTGGTTAATTTACCTACATTCCTAGCCTATCATTTTTGGTCCTTGTTGAATCCTTTTGCATTGGCATTCTTCATAAATTTCTTGAATTTCTAGGTGATGTAGGATTTCATCTTGGAATCTTAATCATCAGAGGACTCATCTGTATCACTACTTTTGGCCTTCAATGCCATGCACTTGCTCGATTTCCCAATTCATAGGTTTGCAAGTTGCCAACCAGCTCTGTCAAAGGAATTTTGTCAATGTCCTTTGATTCCTTAATAGCGGAGATTTTGGCATGAAATCTCTCAAGTAGAGATCTGAGCACATTCTTACAACCTTGGGTTCGGGAATGGTTTCCCTACGATTAAAGGTGGAGTTCACTATGTCCTTCAGCTTGGCATAGAACTCATCAAACGACTCATCCTCCTCCATCCTAATTTCTTCAAAGCTAGTAGTAAGCCTTTAAAGCTTTGAATCCTTGACAACCTTAGTCCCTTTATAGGTTGTCTAAAGGATAGTCCATGCTTCCTTAGTAGTTTCAGTAGAGGATATTTTCTTAAACTCCTTATTGGTGACCGCGCTGAATAAAGCATTCAATGCTCTGCTGTTGACGTTTGCCGCTTTGATCTTGGCATCATCCCAATCAGTCGGCGCTTCCTTTGGCTTGGTCCAACCTATCTTCACAGCTAGCCACACTTTCTCATCTAAAGACTGCAAGAAAGTTCTTATGCGTACTTTCCAGTATGCATAGTTAGTGGCATCAAATAAAGAATGTATTGCCCCTTTAGGTGAATTAATCAATTAATTAGCCAAGTAAATTAATTAGATTTAATTACATGTAATAAGCATGGTAGTACAAACATATCACCAACTAAGTTAAATGCAGCGGAAAATAAATTTGACATAGGTGATTTGTTTTTGAATGGGGAAAACCACCGAGGCAAAACTCCACCGGGTGAATTTAAGGTCACCACTCTCGAAAATATACTATTATCAAAACAAACAGTTACAAGTAAAAGGAATCCCAGTACCTACTACCAACCTATAGCTGAACCCTTACCCCAATACCTAATTGGACTTGTAATGTAGTGACAGTCTCTCCTTTCAATACACAGCTCCTAGTATATGACTAACTAATTGATGCATGGATCCAAGTACGTGACTAACACGTCAGCTTGAGGAAGATATTAGCTACAAAGTTCTTCAGTTCATCCAAATGATGAAGATCAAGAAACTCCTTGGTTACAAAACCCTTGGCCCAAAGACGCAGCAGCTTCTACAAGGAATATGAAGAACCATGCACAATCAATTTGCATTAAGTTGCATCACTTTGCATCACCTTTGACAGCCCTTAAAATAATCCTTATATATGTATAGGGTTGTGAGAAAAGAAACCTATACACATACACTTGGATATGCACAAAAACAGATCTGGAAATGTGAATTTCGTAATTCTCGATAGATACTGTTTCTGTTGAGTATCAGCATTAAACCTCGATAGATATCTATCTGTCAAGCTTTAATGAACAACACTTCTTCACTTATTTCTTAGACAGATTTGCATGGCTTCAATACTAGACTTGAACTCTTGTTCCTTGAAGTACTAAATCCATCCTAGATCTACCCAATTACAAGTAAAGTGTGTTTTGTCAAAGGATTAGCCAATTTACATAACATATATTTCTAACAAGTCTCACATATGTCCTAGCAAAATTCATTTTGGGTTTGAACCCTAACACTTAAGAGTCTAATCAAAACCCATTGAAGATAACAAAATACAGAAAACCCCATAACAAATCAAGTTATTAGTGTCCCAAAAAAAAAAAAAAAAATCCAAACCCATCAACAATTTGAAAACCAAATTGGGAAAAAGGGCAAATCTTGAAAACAAACCTTATGATCAAAACACCATGCTCACGGTAGCTCCAGCAACAAATTTGGCAACTTGTGTGGCTGTGTGTGGTGGGGTTGAGGTCCAAGAAAGAGGAAGCAGAGGATATTTTTTAATTTGGTCTGATACGCATTTGTGATTTGGGATTTAAAAGTGCTGTTATTGTATGCCATAAAGTCTATTTAAACTCTTACTGAAATAATGATGTGGTTCGTTTTCATTGGCTAGCATAAAACACTAGTTTTACACCAGCTCCAGACCAAATTTAAACTCTAATAAAAATTGAACTAGTTTCAAATTTCACTGTACCATTTAGTTTGGGTTAACCACGCAATATCTCGCTAAAAAGCAAAATCCATTTGCTTTCCAATAGCATTTAAATGTCTTCAAAAAAAAATGGTGGAGAAAAAGGGGGCCAGTTTTTTCAAATTACACTATATCATACACAACAAATTTAATCAAACAATTAAAAGGAACATAAATCTATAATATGAAGAGGAAAGAAAAACTTGAATTTGTTGTGCGACCGCTAGTCATTGGAGGACTCGTACTCAGCCTTGCAAGAAATTAGACGAATCCCATCTTGTAGTTTCTGAATTTTTCAAAATGGTTATTCAAATATCTATTTCTATCACCAACAAAACCCATCATCAAAATTCCTCTACCAACCCAAATAAATAAATAAAGCAATAGAAATTCTGTTTGTTTCAAAGATTTTTACTTCGCCTCTCTAGTTTTGATCAAAATTAAAAAAAATTTTATCACGTTGAAAAAAATTAGAAAATACCCAAAAAAATTCAAAGAAAAACTGACATCCTTACATAGATAAACAGTGTTCACGCCATTGTCTTTGTAATTGGGACATAGCAGAACAAATACTTGAGATTATATTATAATATCACATATTAGAGAGGGTTTTGACTAAATGGTTAAAGTATTAAAGAGTTTTGTAATCTTTAAGAGTCAAAAGGAATATAAGGAAGATAGGGGTTGCAGTCTTGCAGTTTAAGGTCTGATGTGATGGTCGTGATAGTGATGCAGGGAAGAAAGGGGTTGAAAATTTAGAAATAGAAGGGAGAGATCAAAGGTTCAACATAAAAGAACAGAATTTGACCTTTGAAGTTGTTATGGACTTTTCTTGTCGTAATAAGAGAAGAAATTGCTTGCCTTCTGAGTAATTCATATTGCAAATTTGTAAAGAGAAGGAATTAGGTCCTAAATAATTTTTATTGCAAATATGACTAAACAGTCTAAACTTGCAGTGGGATTTATTTCAAGGTTATCACAGGAAATAGGAAATAAGGCATATGGAGAGGGAGAGAAGGTAGAAGAAAAAGGCCATGAAGAATTAACAAATAACTTACATGGAATGGTGCAAAATTGGTAACTACCCAGTGGAACAGTGCAACTGAACACCAACAGTAGTAAAAATAGTACTCAAACAATTTGCTTAGACAACTAAATGAATAGACACATTTTTTTTTTTTTTGTGTTTTTAAATATAGAGGTGGCACAAATTTATGTAACCACATGGCACAATAAGAAGAGGTCAATAAAAAGTCAAACGTTTCGACTATTAGTTACTATTAGTCGCTGACCCGTGCGATGGACAGGAATAGTTATTGGATGAGTTTTAGGGGGGAAAAAACCATTATTTTTGAGTTGGAGTAGTAAGCAAAAATGCATTAAAAAGATGATATATTGAAAGAAATAGCACATAGTTTTATTAGTTAGGCAGAAGAAAGAAATGTTGTTTTATTTATTAGTTTTTTGTGAGAAGGAATAAGAAATAGAATCTTATGTCTCTAGTTTAGTTTGTGTCGTAGATATAGATATATACAAGGTAAGTTGTAGTATATATAGCAATATGTGCCCATTGAAAGGTTATAACCTTTCAAATTAGATATACCAAAAAATGCTTATTGAAATGTTATAACCCTTTGAGAGTTTGTTTTGACCCCTTAAGTAGATTGTTTAGCCTAATTTATTAACCAAGTGATTACTTAAATTAATTTATAGATCTAGGTTAAAACAAATAAATCATATCATGCAAAGATGCGGAAAAGTAAATAACACCACGATATGATTACCTAGGAAAACCAATGAAACTAACCCGTTTCAAGGTAAAAACTTGGAGATGATTTGACCTAGCTATCCTTAAGGTAAACCAAATCCACTATAAGAGAATCGAAGTTTTTACAAAAGACTTAACCCTAAATCTAATGCTACCTCATGTAGTAAATTACTGACACGACCACGTGCAAGTTCCAAATCCACGGACTCCTTCTCTTCTTGGATTAACAGCAACACAAGCACACCCTTGCTTGTGACATTGAGACTCCACTCAAAGGTTTCAGATCACCTTCACTTGTTGATCTTTGTAGCAGCAACTTCTACAACACCAAATTTTGAGTTTCTTCAAAGAATGTCGATAGAAAACTTGAGAGAGCTTTGGGTACAAAACCCTAGATCTACAATTGGAGGCACAAGATGCACTCTTTTCTCTCTAAAAACCTCTCAAAACATAGTTAGAGTTTTCATTTATATACTAGAATTGTTTCACTTCAAACCCAAAACGTTTGAGCAGAGTTTGGTCTGAAACAAAATTCTGCAAAAATTTCATGTTTGCGATTTTCGATCAGTTGGATCTAATTTTTGATCGGTCGAATTTCACTAAATTTGAACTTTTCTTTTTGCAGCTTGTATTTACTTGTGTTTAGACTTGTAACACCTTGAGCATTGTCTCATAAACTCTATGCTCTAAGATTTATTCCTAGACAAGTTTGTGCTCACGGTTTTCTCGTTGTTCTAAACTTTTAGAACCTAACACCCTTCATATTGAATATACCAAAAGGTGTCTATTGAAATGTCATAACCTTTCATATTTGATATATATAAAAGGTGTTTATTTAATAAAAATGTGTCTATTGACCGAAAATGTTCCTATTGAATGAAATGTCTATTGAATCAAAAGGTGTCTATTGACCAAAAATGTGTCTACTAACCAAAAAAATGCATATTTAATGAAAATGTATCTATTGAAGGGTCATAATCCTTTGGCTATAAATAGTGGTTCATATTCATTTGGTAACTTCTTTACAATTTCTTCTGTTTCATCTTTCTTAAAAATACAAAAAACTTGTGGATCTTCTCTAAAATTGCTATTCGTAGAACCCAATAAACTTGATTGTATTTGAGGCTGTTACTTTGAAGTAGTTCGTTCATTGCCATAGAAATTAGTTATCCAATCAGATTTTTGCCATTTCATTCAATTTTTCATAACTCGTTTCCTATTTATTGTATGATCAGTTGATCAATAACTTCAATTTTGAAATAAAATAAAATAAAATAAATAATTGTGGGTTCCCTTGTAATTGCAGTCCGGAGTCAGAGTATATAGAGGAAATTTTTGAAACCATCCGTCGTCACATTGATGTTCCTGCTCAAGACTCTTCAACGATCATCCCGCAAAATGAAATGATGCTTTAACCGCAAAATGAAATGATGCTTTAACTGGTCAAAATTCTATTTCTGATTGGACTCCTTTTCTTTCTTTTCTTTTTTTCAAAATATTTTTTTAGTTCTAACTTTTTAACTACCACTCCACTCCTGTCTACCACTTTAACATTTTTCTTTGTTCCATAGTTGAAGCCAACGTTAAATTTTCTTTTACTTTTCTAATATGGGTAAATGGAGTGAATGTCCTTGTTTTCTCGGTGGGTTTGTTTTCTTTCCGCTCCTTGTTTTTCATTTCATTCATTTGTTTAGTTAGGCAGTTTTTTTTTTTTTTTTTCAGTCGGTTTTTTCTTTTCTTTTTTGTTAAATAGTGAAAAGGTCTAAGAATCAAACTACATAGCTGTTTAGTGTTTTTATATGTTTACGTGGCAATAATTTGTGTACCCACATGGCACAATGAGAAGTGGTCAACAAAAAGTCAAACATTTCGACTATTAGTTATTATATAGATTTTTTTTTTTTGAGAAAAAGTTATTATATAGATATAGATATATAGATATAGATATAGATTAATAAAAATTCTGAAAATATTTATAATTTAAACTGCTGATTTTTTCATTGAAAAATATATTCAAGAATTGCAATAATATGGAATTTAAATTAGCTATAGTTAATTAATTTATGGTGATATTAGCTTCCAGTAATTTTATATAATTAATTAGAGAATAAAATTTTTTATGGCAGTATAATTCTATTAATATTAGATTTTCTACTTTGGTTTTTCAAAAGATATTTCCCTTACGTATGACAGATATAACAACTGGAAAATAAGAGTTCATTAATATTTGTTTTTTCCAATTTATTGAAATGGTAAGCTGTAATTGGTCATTTTTATATGAAGCAACCATGATTATATTTTGATTTTGCCCCAATTCACAACAGACCACCTCATCAATAATAATAAAAAAAAAAATAATAATAATAATAATAAAAACTTTTGAATCACCGCTCTTATTGGGGAAAAAAAAAAAAAAAATTACAATCACTCTCATTTTCTAACTTCTTGATCACGTGACTTTGGAAGCTGAGTTCATTAAACAGGGAAAAAAGAATACGAAGTTTAAGTACAAAACGTCCTTAGTTTATAGTTCACTTTCCTACTTGGTAACACATTTTCAGACCACACTTCTTAAAATATAATTCTTCTAAATTTTATATTTTTGAGATACAACCTAAAAAAAACCCTCCTTTTCAAAATGATTGGGCATTAATAGGTTTATTAACGAAAGAGAGTACATTGTAAAATCAACTTGATCACAAAACCCCAGTTTTGCCAAAATATATGCACAAAAGTTCCATTTTTTATAGGGAAATAATTGTTTCACATTTTTTAATATACACCCCGTAAACACAATATTCACACTTTCATATTGGATGTTTAGATAATTGAAGAATATCCATATTTGATAAATGATAGAACATGATGCGTACGTACAATATACAAAAGGTGTCTAAGACGGATTGAGATCTTGGTGCTATTGCACAAGATGCAATAGTTATCAATGGTTGTGATTGAGAGTTGAAAAATGTGACTTTCAATCTTAACCATTGAGTAAAAAAGTGAGAACAAGTAAAAAAGTGAATATGGTAAAAAGTTTTTGTGAGTGGAAAGGGAGTAATTGCATTGAATGGGTACTACACCCAAACCTGATTCGTCTAAAATAATCAAGACCCTTCTTTGTGTATGTGAGATAGATTGTTTTAGAACCACAATTTTTTTTTTTTATACAAATTTTTAAACAACTTTGATGTAACAGATTGAAAGTGGCTATCAATCATTCTCGTATGGATTCACCACTTTTCTCCATTACTCATAGGGCTATCCACAGGTCGAGCTTTTGCCCTATATGAAATCGACCCAACAATTTCTAGTCTCCAAGATTTGGATTTGCCACCGACTGATAAGAGGAGTTGGTTTGGGTGAGTCAATCCTCAACTGGAGTCAGAGAAGAGTGATTTGGTCGAAGCTAGCCAGATCTCAATGAGATCTGGGCGGATTTCAATAGATCTATCAACAAAGGATTAGAGAACCACTCGTACCAATGAAAAATGGTGAGATTCTGATGTATAGAGTGGTTAGGTTGGTTGGAATTAAGTTTTCATGAGAAGACTTGTCAACCAACCTGCTGATCTCGGTTGTTGAAGGCAGAGACCAATCGCCAACCATCACCGGCGTCGGGTTAGCCCGGATAGTTGTGTCGAGTGGGTTAGGTGACCAATCGCCAAACATCACCGGCGTCGTGTCAACCCAGACTGTTGTGTCGAGTGGGTCAAGTTCTGGGTTCCTGTGGATAGCCCTGACTACTCACAACTAGCTACATTATAGTTGTAAAAGTTGTGACATAAAATGTCATATCCATAAATTTTTCCCATAATCAGTATGGAAAGTTTGTAATTAGATGAAGATATAAGAAGGGACCTGTAATCAAATAAAATAACCAAAAAAAAAATTGTATCAAGTTTAGAATCTCACTGTTTTTTGTGTAAGAAGGAATTTAAGAGTAATTCTAGCACTATATGATATACCACAACTTTTGTCATAATTATCTTATGTGAAAAATTGTGATTAACCATCACAACATTCATATAGACCCACAATGTTTTCTCCAGCGCCATAGTCTACCACATGAACAGTTGTGAAAAAAATTGTGATTTTTTATGTGTTCCTAGGGATTTTGGAAATTTAAAGCTCCACATTGACTTTTATTTAGAAGTTGGACTGCATAGTGTGAGTGTGCCTTTTTCTTCAGCACATCAGCCTAAGGATCCTGGGTCAAATAATTGTGGTTTGGTGGACTGGGCTTGGTTCACCGCAGCTAAAGGGCTGTTTAAGAACCAAGTGGTGCATAGGGCAAGTTTCCTACAACACAAATAAACTAACAAGCGAGAATATATGTATTGAATGATAACGAAAACAACAAAGAAATGCAAAGTAATCAAGAAATACAAAACAATGGTTAGGGATCCCCGGATTAATGAGAGGTACTTTATTAATTTTCTTTGATCATAGTTACAATGTGCTCACTAAGATGTGATACAAGGTTCAAATAAGCTTAAAAATTACAGGCTTTGATGGCTATCTAAGTCTCTAAGACTTGCAAAGTTTGAATCCAAGTATGTGCTATAGTGGCTGTTTTTGGGATACCGAGAGATGTTTCTTTGTTTTCCTTGAATTTTACAGAGTTCTCTCAATGATTCTATTATGATTTTCCTATCACTAAATGCCTTTAACGTTGGTTGCTTCTTCCTTTTATAGTGTGACCCTAGGGCTCCGAGGTGCCAGTAATTTCTCTCTTTTGCCCCACCCTGGGTACCAGAGCTCGTTTTGTGCCTATCACTTAGAAGGCTGAGTCTTTCCTTGTTTCTCAAAATCCCCTCCTTTAGGTGCTGTTTCTTTGAAAGCCCATGGTTGACTTTCCATTCCAGGGTGTGCTTACAGAGTTGTTCTCAATTTCACGTTCCACAAAACTTCTTACCTTTTCAGACCCAGCTTTTGGCCGTCCTCCTTTTTGTCATTTTTCTCAAGTGAGCAGAATCCATTTCTGTTGGGTTGAAAGTTTCCTTCCAGCCACTTCCACTTATAGTTTCTCGTTCTGGGTTCCCTGGGGTACTGCTCCTTTGTTCATGAATGGTTGCTTTATACCTTCTGATTCCTTACTGTATCACTGGGCGCTTGAGAGGGACTCATCTGTCTTTCATTCTTTGTGCTCTTTGGTACTTTCCTTTGAGCTGTTTCAATCCTATTTAGGCTATGTTGTGCATCCCAGGGATCTTGAGTCCCTGGCAGCCTCTAGGTTCCTGGCCCAGTTCTTCCTATTGGGCTTCTTTTAGCTTGCTAATCAAGGCCGACTGGGCCTTTCCTTTGCTTCATGGGTTTTGAAAGCCTATTCCTCCATGGGTCTTTGGATCTCACCTCTTTGGGCCCCTCATCCTTTTCATTTTTCATTTTTCTTTTATTTTTTTTATTTCTCTCTTCATTATGTGAGCCCAACTCTTTTATTTCTCTAGTTTTATTTCTCATGGGGTTAGTCCGGTGTGTTGTCTCTTTGGGCCTTGGGCTGTGATTTTTTGAACCTCAACACATAGTAAAAACACTGCTTCTAGATTAATACAAAAAATTTCATCTTGTTGTATATCTCAAATCTATTGTTTTGCTAATGGAGAATTCTCTATCTATGTTGCATAGGCTACCGTATGCCTCTCAAAAACAAATAGTTTTAACCCATTAAGTTATTACAGACAGTAAAATACTTGCTATCAGTGGATAAAATGAAAGAAGAAGTGGATTCCTTGAACAACAAGGATTCTATAGTGTTAAAAATGTTGGAGGATTGTTCGAAAGATTTCAATAGCTTTACCATTCGAAACATGCTGTTGGATGTTGGTGCTAGGGTTGAAAAAGTGAATAATGCAAGTGAATCGATAAAAATAACACAATCAAGGAAGAAAAGGTAGAAGAAATGGTGGAAATACTTAAAATACTGAGGTGATTGGGTAGAAGAGAATCAACTTCAATAATGGTTGTGGCTACTGTGATTACAACTATCACTTTCCAACAAACAGCCAACCACCCAAGCAGCATTTGGCAAACAAAATCATTAGGGGGACGAAGTATAACTAGAACAAAATCATTACAAAACTCTAAATAAGTTTTCAATTTAAAATTAATAAACTGTTAACAAGGATTGAACAGAGAAATAAATGCACGTACAGAAAAAAAAAAAAAAAATATATATATATATATATATATTCATTGTTGCACTATGTACACAACACAGCTCCAATTCACTAACTTTATTATATCTCAACTCCCAATTAATTTCAAAGTTTCAAACAAACTCAATTTTTACTTTTAAAAAATACACTAACAGACAAACATAACTATTTACCATTAAAAAAATTGCTATTCATATAAGCACAAAAAGACAAAATTCAAATCATAGAGCACAACACATGGGTGGATATCAATCCACCACTAGTCACTTCTACTATTTTTTTTTTTTTTTTTAAGTCATTGTTTAAGTCTCTTAAAAATAGAAAGAACTCTTTCTCTTTGTCTTTTGTATTAGACAGTTTAAGAGACCTTTTTTGTGCACGTTGCTCACTTGCTCATATGAGATATAAACAAACTCAATTTTTACTTTTAAAAGAGACACCAACAAACAAACATAACTATTTACCATTAAAAAACTGCTATTCATATAAGCACAAAAATACAAAATTCAACTCATAGAGCACAACACATGGGTAGATATCAGTCCACCACTAGTCACTTCTACTATTTTTTTTAAGTCATTGTTTAAGTCTCTTAAAAAGAGAAAGAACTCTTTCTCTTTGTCTTTTGTATAGTTTAAGAGACTTTTTTTTGTGCACGTTGCTCACTTGCTCATATGAGATATAAACAAACTCAATTTTTACTTTTAAAAGAGACACTAACAGACAAACATAACTACTTACCATTAAAAAACTGCTATTCATATAAGCACAAAAATACAAAATTCAACTCATAGAGCACAACACATGGGTAGATATTAGTCCACCACTAGTCACTTCTACTATTTTTTTTAAGTCATTGTTTAAGTCTCTTAAAAAGAGAAAGAACTCTTTCTCTCTGTCTTTTGTATCAGACAGTTTAAGAGACTTTTTTTTTGCACGTTGCTCACTTGCTCATATGAGATATAAACAAACTCAATTTTTACTTTTAAAAGAGACACTAATAGACAAACATAACTATTTACCATTAAAAAAAACTGCTATTCATATAAGCACAAAAAGACAAAATTCAACTCATAGAGCACAACACATGGGTAGATATTAGTCCACCACTAGTCACTTCTAATATATATATATATTTTTTTAAGCCATCGTTTAAGTCTCTTAAAAAGAGAAAGAACTCTTTCTCTCTGTCTTTTGTATCAAACAGTTTAAGAAACATTTTTTGCACGTTGCTCACTGGCTCATATAAGTATGTATGTGTATATATATATATATATATATATATATACACACGCCAGATCTTGTGAGTCTGGGCTAGGGGCGGGGCTAGCAGCTCTGCTGCTACCATACTACTGCTGTCTCTTCCTTCAATGCTTTAGTTCAACCATCAGCCTTTGAGTCTCTTAGTTAGGCTTAGGGTTTTATTTGTTTGTTTGTGATTTTTTTTTTTAATCTTTGATGGAATGGCAAATTAATTTTGTTTTAAATTTTTGAAAGGCCAGGCTATTTGTTTTTGATAAAATTTGGTTAATTGGGTTAAATTTTCTTTAACTTTGTTATTTGTGATTTTTGTTGTTGTACTAAATTTTCTTTTACAAATTAGATCCATAATTTTTTTTTTAATGGCCTTTTAGAGTGCCAATAATATTATTAGGTAGGATCAAGTGTAATTTATTGAACCAAATTGGTAAATTTAATTCATAAATATCTATAAGCATTTAAAAAAAAAAAAAAAGGGTGGGGGGCCATTGCACCAACCACAACCCCCACCCCCCCCCTCCGGGGGGTCTAACAATAACTTCGTCCCTGATTCATGCTCTAGTCGCTTTTAGAGTAGAAAATTATCCAAGTGAAATATACCAGGAATCTAAGATTGTTAGTAATGAATTTTAAAGTCTGCCAACCACGATTGATCGTCAAACACAAGTCTCTATGTTTTTAGTCAAATTAAGAATCCATATTGAAATGTAATCCGGAATATAGAATTACTAGTGGCTTTTAGAGTAGAAAGTATCCAAGTGAAATAACCAGGAATCTAAGATTGTTAGTAATGAATTTTAAAGTCTGCCAACCACGATTGATCGTCAAACACAAGTCTGTATGCTTTTAGTCAAATTAAGAATCCATATTGAAATGTAATCCGAAATATAGAATTATTAGGGCCAACCACTTCTGACTCTTTATCAAACACGAGGCAAATTCCAACCCAAATCTTGTCTTGCTAAATCTCAGTACAAAATTTCTCTGATGTTTCCTCCTCCTATATTGAGACAAAATTGTGGTAGGGTAGCAATGGCGCATCATATCATTGTACGGACTATTTATATCTATTTATATTATTTTGGACAGACTATACGCACAAAATATTTGAGAGGAAAATGGAAATAAGGGTGGATATAATAGAACTCCACCCACTAGCTCTCTCTCTCTCTCTCTCTCTCTCTTCCTAGTGGAATTTCATATATACTAGTTCTTGGTTCCCTTGAAACAACGTTATCATAATTGAATAAATGAAACTTCCTTATCTTTTTCCAAGTCCCAAACTTGATATGAACTGAAGTTGAAGATGAATTTATTAATTTTTTTTTTTTTTTTTTAAAAATGATAGATTCTATAGGTTCATTAAAAAGGCACCAATTTGATTCAGTGTAAGTAGGATTTGGTTTAAGCCTTTTATTAAAAATACAATTTGTCCTCTTAACATGTTAAATTAAATAGCTCAATGAAAAGTTCGATACGCTAAATTAAATTAAATATCTCACTCGGACATCAATGAAAACTACAATGGTCATACTGCGTAAGAAAAGTTCATTAGTTCTTTGTTCCTCACTCACAAGAATATCACAAAACTCGTAGCTCAAATTATGCATGGAGTGATTGATTGTCACTTGAGATATAGTAAGGAATTTTCCCCTAGTACATAAAAATATATAATAAAAACTTTTTTACGTATATAATTTTGAAAATCTCTATTGTGTTTTGACAAATAATACTATGTGTTTCCTTAATCAATTAAATGCTTGAAAAATTATTAACTTTCCTATTTTTTTTGATACACTAACTATATAACAAAAGTTACTATAAAATGATACCAATATACACACATATAACAAAGCCTTTGTATTTCACAATTAATAAATTATACAAAGTTATATTATATTTATACTATACACGCACACATTCACACAAATAACATTATTAAAAGAAATCACACAATGAGTATCAAATATACACATTAGATAAAGGTTAATAATTTGAATCTATTATAATTTTTTTTTTTAATTTTTCAAACAAATAAAAATTATAAACTTTACAGTTAAGTAGTAACTGTATTTTCTTTCCTTTTTTTTTTTTTTTTTAATGTGAAGGGAAAAAAATCATAAATTTTAGGAATAATTTTTTTGAATTTGAAATGAAATTTGTTATTGACATTTATAACTTTATTTCTAAATGAAACTACCCTTCATTAGTGAGGATATTTTTGAACTATATAAAAGTTTAGTTGAAAGGTGAAAATCCTCTTATATATAATATAAATGAATTTATGACAAAGATAAAAATATTCACAGCTTATAAATACTCACTTTTTACTCTTAGTCGGAGGTGACAAGATAGTCAAATAGAGAAGAGAGATGGGATGATACTCTTGAGGATGAGATAAGAGATTAGAGAGAAAGAGAGTGAGGTCTGTGACTTGTGTTGTTGTTTCGCTTTGGACTGGACTAATATGTGATTAGACATCAGAGTTAGAATTATATATAAGGTAGAGTATCCTAAGAACTCTAGAAATCTCAACTTAAGATTAATAACAAAATAAAAATCCGATCTAGACTAGACAAATCCCTCACACGTCATTTTTCTTTTTCTTTTTTGGAGTTAATACACACATCATTTCCTGTCTATATTAAAAACAGGATTACATATTAATTTTCTAATTCATTACAAATTTCAGTCCCAACAAGCAACACAAAAGGTAGCATAGAAAAATTAAAAGAAATGACTTTCCCAACTTGGACAGTAGCCAATTTATTGCACCAATCTGATCTGATCGCTAACGGAGGACCATAGGACCTGTCATGTCATTTTCCTTGAAGGAAACGTAAAATTTCATTGCAATCTCCCATTTCAGAGACGAGTCCATCGAAGACGGTTCTTCCAATGAGTTAACGCGTCTGCGGATGTAGGGAATGACTGGATTTTCTTTACAAGCCAATGCAGAAAGCGAATTGTGTGAATGAGAACCACAACCGCAATCAAACATAGCAAAACAACAATTGGTATGAATATCTTAAGCCCAAGTATTAAAAAAAGATTCAGTGGGAGTACCAAGGCGAATGCCAGAATATAGGTAACACCCAGGAATGTGAGAGTGGTGCACATGGAAAATGTCAAGATGCCCATAAAAACTTTATTCTTAAGCGGGAATCCACTAATAAGCAAAAGGGTGACACAGAGAGATGCAGTGAAAGAAATGGTATTGGAAATTAAGAAAAAAAGGAACAGTGTTTCATAGTTATAGGCTGACACCAAAGTTCCAGCTTTACATATTTTGTCATCTGGGCCGCATGCTGAAGCAACAGTAACATTATTAATATCGTTTTGCCAAAATCCGCCTGGTGGGCTGAGTGCAGGTTGGAAAGTGATAGTTGTGATCACAGTAGCCACCACCATTAATGAACCACGCGTCTCTTCTAACCAATCACCCGTGTATCTCAAGTTCTCTAACCATTCACTCCATCTTGACTGTTTTGGTGTTTCTGATTCTTGGTTATTCATCGTGGTTGGTGGAAGATTATTTTGGGTCATTTCTATCCCTACACCGGCATCCAATAAAATGTTTTGAATGGGGAAACTTTTGATCTCTAGCTTTTGGATAGTAATCTAAGACTTAGGCAGTGTTTATGAATTGTGATTACAGGAAAGAAGCATATATATAGATGGATGTAGCAGTCCATTGCTTGAGCAATATACTATGACATGGTGTGAACATGTTCGACGACTTTGAAATATCCTGGTCAATCTCATATATATGAGAGAGAGAGAGAGAGAGCTAGTGGGTGGAGTTCTATTATATCCACCCTTATTTCCATTTTCCTTTCAAATATTTTGTGCGTATAGTCTGTCCAAAATAATATAAATAGATGTAAATAGTCCGTACAATGATGTTCCATTGCTACCCTACCACAATTTTGTCTCAATATAGGAGGAGGAAACATCAGAGAAATTTTGTACTGAGATTTAGCAAGACAAGATTTGGGTTGGAATTTGCCTCGTGTTTGATAAAAAGTCAGAAGTGGTTGGCCCTAATAATTCTATATTCCGGATTACATTTCAATATGGATTCTTAATTTGACTAAAAGCATACAGACTTGTGTTTGACGATCAATCGTGGTTGGCAGACTTTAAAATTCATTACTAACAATCTTAGATACCTGGTATATTTCACTTGGATACTTTCTACTCTAAAAGCCACTAGTGCATGAATCAGGGACGAAGGGGGCGGGGGGGGGGGGGGGGGGGGGGGGGTGTGGGAGGGGGAAGGGTGGGGTGGCGCAATTGCCCCCCAATTTTTTTTTAAATGCTTATATATATTTATGAATTAAATTTACCAATTTGGTTCAATAAATTACACTTGATTCTACCTAAGAATATTATTGGCACTCTAAAAGGCCATAAAAAAAGTTTATGGATCTAATCTGTAAAAGAAAATTTAGTACAACAAAAAAAAATCACAAATAACAAAGTTAAAGAAAATTTAACCCAATTAACCAAATTTTATCAAAAACAAATAGCTTGGCTTTTCAAAAATATAAAACAAAACTAATTTGTCATTCCATCAAAGATTAAAAAAAAAAAAAATTACAAACAAACAAATAAAACCCTAAGCCCAACTAAGAGACTCAGAGGCTGATGGTTGAGCTAAAGCAGTGAAGGAAGAGAGAGCAGCAGTATGGTAGCAGCAGAGCTACTAGCCCCGCCCCTAGACCAAACTCACAAGATCTGGCATGTGTATATATATATATATATACACATACATACTTATATGAGCAAGTGAGCAACGTGCAAAAAAAGTCTCTTAAACTGTTTGATACAAAAGACAGAGAGAAAGAGTTCTTTCTCTTTTTAAGAGACTTAAACAATGACTTAAAAAATATATATTAGAAGTGACTAGTGGTGGATTGATATCTACCCATGTGTTGTGCTCTATGAGTTGAATTTTGTCTTTTTGTGATTATATGAATAGCAGTTTTTTTTAATGGTAAATAGTTATGTTTGTCTGTTAGTGTCTCTTTGAAAAGTAAAAATTGAGTTTGTTTATATCTCATACGAGCAAGTGAGCAATGTGCACAAAAAAAGTATCTTAAACTGTCTGATACAAAAGATAGAGAGAAAGAGTTCTTTCTCTTTTTAAGAGAGTTAAACAATGACTTAAAAAAAAAAAGTAGAATTGACTAGTGGTGGATTGATATCTCCCCATGTGTTGTGCTCTATGAGTTGAATTTTGTATTTTTGTGCTTATAGGAATAGCAGTTTTTTTTAATGGTAAATAGTTCTGTTTGTTTGTTAGTGTCTCTTTTAAAAGTAAAAATTGAGTTTGTTTATATCTCATATGAGCAAGTGAGCACCGTGCACAAAAAAAGTCTCTTAAACTGTCTGATACAAGAGACAGAGAGAAAAAGTTCTTAAACAATGACTTAAAAAAAATAGTAGAAGTGACTAGTGGTGGATTGATATCTACCCATGTGTTGTGCTCTATGAGTTGAATTTTGTATTTTTGTGCTTATATGAATAGCAGTTTTTTTAATGGTAAATAGTTATGTTTGTTTGTTGGTGTCTCTTTTAAAAGTAAAAATTGAGTTTGTTTATATCTCATATGAGCAAGTGAGCAACGTGCACAAAAAAAAAAGTCTCTTAAACTGTCTAATACAAAAGACAAAGAGAAAGAGTTCTTTCTATTTTTAAGAGACTTAAACAATGACTTAAAAAAAAAAATAGTAGAAGTGACTAGTGGTGGATTGATATCCACCCATGTGTTGTGCTCTATGAGTTGAATTTTGTCTTTTTGTGCTTATATGAATAGCAATTTTTTTAATGGTAAATAGTTATGTTTTTCTGTTAGTGTATTTTTTAAAAGTAAAATTTGAGTTTGTTTGAAACTTTGAAATTAATTGGGAGTTGAGATATAATAAAGTTAGTGAATTGTAGCAGTGTTGTGTACATAGTGCAACAATGAATATATATATATATATATATTTTTTTTTTTCTGTACGTGCATTAATTTCTCTGTTCAATCCTTGTTAACATTTTATTAATTTTAAATTGAAAACTTATTTAGAGTTTTGTAATGATTTTGTTTTAGTTATACTTCGTCCCCTAAATGATTTTGTTTCCCAAATGTTGCTTGGGCAGTTGGCTGTTTGTTGGAAAGTGATAGTTGTAATCACAATGACCATAACCATTATTGAAGCTGATTCTCTTCTACCCAATCACCTTGGTATTTTAAGTATTTCCACCATTTCGTCTACCTTTTCTTCCTTGATTGTGTTATTTTTATCGATTCACTTGCATTATTCACTTTTTCAACCCTAGCACAGACATCCAACAACATGTTTCGAATGGCGAAGCTATTGAAATCTTTCAAACAATCCTCCAACATTTTTAATGCTGTAGAATCCTTGTTGTTCAAGGAATCCACTTCTTCTTTCACTTTATCCACCGATAGCAAGTATTTTACTGTCTGCAATAACTTAATGGGTTAAAACTATTTGCTTTTGAGAGGCATAAAGTAGCCTATGCAACATAGATAGAGAATTCTCCATTAGCAAAACAATAGATTTGAGATATACAACAAGATGAAATTTTTTGTATTAATCTAGAAGCAGTGTTTTTACTATGTGTTGAGGTTCAAAAAATCACAGCCTAAGGCCCAAAGAGATAACACACTGGACTAACCCCATGAGAAATAAAACTAGAGAAATAAAAGTGTTGGGCTCACGTAATGAAGAGAGAAATAAAAAAATAAAAGAAAAAAGAAAAAAGAAAAGGATGAGGGGCCAAAAGAGGTGGGATCCAAAGACCCATGGAGGAATAGGCTTTCAAAACCCATGAAGCTAAGGAAAGGCCCAGCCAGCCTAGATCAGCAAGCTAAAAGAAGCCCAATAGGAAGAACTGGGCCAGGAACCTAGAGGCTGCCAGGGACTCGAGATCCCTGGGATGCACAACATAGCCTAAATAGGATTGAAATAGCTCAAAGGAAAGTACCAAAGAGCACAAAGAATGAAAGACAGATGAGTCCTTCTAAAGCGCCCAGTGATACAGTAAGGAATCAGAAGGTATAAAGCAACCATTCATGAACAAAGGAGCAGTACCCCAAGGAACCTAGAACGAGAAACTATAAGTGGAAGCGGCTGGAAGGAAACTTTTGACCTAGCAGAAATGGATTCTGCTCACTTGAGTAAAATGACAAAAGGAAGGATGGCCAAAAGCTGGGTTTGAAAAGGTAAGAAGTTTTGAGGAACGTGAAATTGAGAACAACTCTGTAAGCACACCCTGGAATGGAAAGTCAACCATGGGCTTTCAAAGAAACAGCACCTAAAGGAGGAGATTATGAGAAATAGGGAAAGGCTCAGCCTTCTAAGTGATAGGCACAAAACGAGCTCTGGTACCTAGGGAGGGGCAAAAGAGAGAAATCACTGGTACTCCGGAGCCCTAGGGTCACACTATAAAAGGAAGAAGCAACCAACGTTGAAGGCATTTAGCCATCAAAGCCTGTAATTTTTGAGCTTATTTGAACCTATTATCACATCTTAGTGAGCACATTGTAACTATGATAAAAGAAAATTAATAAAGTTCCTCTCATTAATCCGGGGATCCCTAACCACTGTTTTGTATTTCTTGATTACTTTGCATTTCTTTGCAGTTTTCGTTGTCATTCAATACATATATTCTCGCTTGTTAGTTTATCTGTGTTGTAGGAAACTTGCCCTATGCACCACTTGGTTCTTAAACAGCCCTTTAGCTGCGGTGAACCAAGCCCAGTCCACCAAACCACAATTATTTGGCCCAGGATCCTTGGGCTGGTGTGCTGAAGAAAAAGGCACGCTCACACTATGCAGTCCAACTTCTAAAAAAAAGTCAATGTGGAGCTTTAAATTTCCAAAATCCCTGGGAACACATAAAAAATCACAATTTTTGTCACAACTGTTCATGTGGTAGACTGTGGCAATGGAGAAAACATTGTGGGTCTATATGAATGTTGTGATGGTTAATCACAATTTTTCACATAAGATAATTATGACAAAAGTTGTGGTATATTAGATAGTGCTAGAATTACTCTTAAATTCCTTCTTACACAAAAAACAACGAGATTCTAAACTTGATACAATTTTTTTTGTTATTTTATTTGATTACAGGTCCCTTCTTATATCTTCATCTAATTACAAACTTTCCATACTGATTATGGGAAAAATTTATGGATATGACATTTTATGTCACAACTTTTACAACAACTATAACGTAGCAGGCTGTGAGTAGTTAGGGCTATCCACAGGAACCCAAACACTGGTGATGTTTGACCCGATGCCGTTTGGGTTGACCCGACGCCGGTGACGTTTGGCGATTGGTCACTTGACCCACTCGACAAAACTATCCGGGCTAACCTGACGCAGGTGATGGTTGGCGATTGGTCTCTGCCTTTAGCAACTGAGCTCAGCAGGTTGGTTGACAAGTCTTCTCATGAAAACTCAATTCCAACCAACCTAACCATTCTATACATTAGAATCTCACCATTTTTCATTGGTACGAGTGGTTCTCTAATCCTTTGTTGATAGATCTATTGAAATCCACCCAGATCTCGTTGAGATATGGCTAGCTTCGACCAAATCACTCTTCTCTGACTCCGGTTGAGGATTGACTCACCCAAACCGACTCCTCTTATCAATTGGTGGCAAATCCAAATCTTGGAGACCAGAAATTTTTGGGTCGGTTTCATATAGGGCAAAAGCTCGACCTGTGGATAGCCCTATGAGTAATGGAGAAAAGTGGTGAATCCATACGAGAATGATTGATTGCCACTTTCAATCTGTTACATCAAAGTTGTTTAAAAAATTGTATAAAACAAAATTGTGGTTCTAAAACAATCTATCTCACATCCACAAAGAAGGGTTTTGATTATCTTAGACGGATCAGGTTTGTGTGTAATACCCATTCAATGCAATTACTCCCTTTCCACTCACAAAAACTTTTTACCATATTCACTTTTTTACTTGTTCTCACTTTTTTTACTCAATGGTTGAGATTGAAAATCACATTTTTCAACTCTCAATCACAACCATTGATAACTATTGCATCTTGTGCAATAGCACCAAGATCTCAATCCGTCTTAGACACCTTTTGTATATTGTACGTATGCATCATGTTCTATCGTTTATCAAATATGGATATTCTTAAAAAATCTAAACATCCAATATGAAAGTGTGAATATTGTGTTTATGGGGTGTATATTAAAAAATGTGAAACAATTATTTCCCTATAAAAAATGGAACTTCTGTGCATATATTTTGGCAAAACTGGGGTTTTGTGATCAAGTTGATTTTACAATGTATTCTCTTTCGTTAATAAACCTATTAATGCCCAATCATTTTGAAAAGGAGGGTTTTTTTTAGGTTGTATCTCAAAAATATAAAATTTAGAAGAATTATATTTTAAAAAGTGTGGTCTGAAAATGTGTTACCAAGTAGGAAAGTGAACTATAAACTAAGGACGTTTTGTACTTAAACTTCGTATTCTTTTTTCCCTGTTTAATGAACTCAGCTTCCAAAGTCACGTGATCAAGAAGTTAGAAAATGAGAGTGATTGTAATGTTTTTTTTTTCAATAAGAGTGGTGATTCAAAAGTTTTTTTTTTTTTTTTTTAATTATTGATGAGGTGGTCTGTTGTGAATTGGGGCAAAATCAAAATATAATTGAAAGTTCAATATGTGTCTAAAACATTCTTGAACGTTTAGACCCCAAATTATAAAATATCAATTCAAGCTTATAATCAAACAATTAATGTGCGGAACATGAACATAAGCCAATCACAGAATTGATAACTAATCTATGCCAAATATAAACACATCCACAGCAATAAATATAAGGCAAAGATAAAGGGAAGGAAGATGCAAACACATGGACAACACACGATGTGTTATCGAATAGGAAACCGAAGTCCTCTGAGTAAAACCTCTCCGCCGCCCTTCAAGCAGTCAAATAATCCACTAAAGAATGTAGTTGGGATACATGAACAGCAGAAGACCGTCCAAGCCTAATCTACCTAAGTACCTAAGCCCTCCAAGCTTCTTGCTCCAACGAGGTTACGCCGAACCTATTTCTTCTTTAGCTTCCCGGATTCCGCTACTAAACCATAGCATCAACCAATGTATATTGGTTCCTTCCAAACTGCTTCCCTTAGCACCAAATGAACTTTCTCACAGACGTGGGTGTGGTGAGAAAATGATTTGGTCAATAACCTCTCAAGGGTATGACAATGGAGAGGAAGAGAGTAGAAGAATTTGTAAAGACTCTAAGATAAAGATTAGGGATGAGGCAATCTTATTTTTCTCTAGGTTTTCTCTCACAAAATTCTCTCTAGAAGCTCTCTTAATTTAGTGGGTATAAGGGTTTATATATAGTGGTATGTGTTTGGAATACGAAGAGACAGTTTTTGTCAAACAGGGCTGATTGGCGGCTTGACCTCGTAGCTTGTCCAAGTCGTGATTTCAAGTCGCAACATAACGGCCTGGCCAGCCTGGGACTTTTGTCCTGTAGTGCGACAGCTGGCGCGACCCTTCAACTTCCTTGTGTGCTTCTCATGTGCTTGCATTTGGCGGCTTGCCAGTCGCGAGTCAGCCGCGAGTCCTAGCCATAAAACCCTACTACTTGCACATACTTGAGTTTTTCTTCACACTCTCTTCACACACTACCCTTACAATAATCCTACCTAAATGCAGGGTTACTAAGTGTTAGATTACAAGCAAATTGGCACAGAATAAAGCCAACAAGATGGTTGATAAATTTCAACCTTACAATCTCCCCCTTTGGCTATTCCGTGACAAAACCCTAAAACAAACTCTAGACTTGATGTGTGAGTTGGGAACAGTTGGAAAACTCACTCACACCTAACTCTAGAATCTGTGAAACTTTAGAACCATAAGAACAAGTAACTCCTGAAACACAACAACACAATAAGTTCATTGTATGCAAAAAACTTGTAATGCAAATGGAGCAAGCATAATGCGATCAAGCACAATGGAGTAAAGCAATAAACCATGGCAAGACCAAAACATGCAATCACTATAACCAAGTGATCACGATGCTCATTCACACTTAGAATGAACATCCAGACATTCAAGTTGACAAACACAAGGCAAATTACTTGAATGACCAACACTCAACCAATGCATAATACATGAAGTATGTGCATCTGGGAAAAATCCTACACGGGCACACGAGTGACAGTACTTAAAAATGAATGCATAGCATTAGGTTAGAAGTACTGATTTAACAAAGCACAAAGCCTGCATAAAGCAGGACACAAACCACAAAGGCCTACAAGTGTGCATACAAACAAACCCTTAAAGCTTACAAAAGCAACATGGGTACAAATCAATATAAACCTTAAAGACCTACAGAGGTAATAGGTACAAACCAAAGCATAACAGTACATATGCTGAATAAACATCATATTATATACTGTGTAACTACTGAAATAAAACTATCCAAGAGATAAGAGTTTAGGTCAAACCAAAAACAGAAACCACTGAGTAACAAACTTATGCTAACAGCAGATAACCAACAAAATATCAAAGCTACAAACAAAACATTAAGTGATAAAGAAATCTCCCCCTCAAAATAAGCACTCCCCCTTAAGAGCTGCCCCAAAAATTCTCCCCCTTTTTGACCGGAATGGCCAAAGGGTCACTGCTCCTGGTTAGTGTGAATGCTGTCAAACTTGGTTGAGAGTACATCCAGCTGATCCTGCATTGCTGTCATCCTTTCAGTATGCTGGTTTTGAACATCTCTGAGTTCATCAAGCCTTTCTAGGATGATTTGAAATGCATTAGGAGGTGCAACAGATGAAGTAGAGGCCCTGCTCCTCTTGACTCTTCTTCTTGGTGCGGAAGATGGTCTTATAGCCTCTGCTTCAGTCTCCATTGGATCACCTTCTTCTTGGACACCCTCCTTTTCTTTACCTGGAAGACGACTTTGTATCATTGTGAGAGTAAATTTGTTAATTGCTGATAAAGGAGGCAAAGGACTGATATCCTGAGGGGTTGCAACACCCTTTTCTCTGAAAATCCTCATGAGAAGACTAGGAAAAATCAGCTTGGGTCTTGAGGTGGATCTAGTCTTATCCACTATAGTATCAAAAATGTGAGAACTTATGTCAATGAAGGTTTTCTCCTCAAGTTCCATGAGAAAGATGGCTCTGGCATTTGTCAGTGTAGTCATCTTCCTTATAGGGTACAAATCGTGCATCATTATGGCGGTCATACACCTCATATCTTTAGGAAAATCAGAAGTGTTGAGACATCTCTTTTCTATAACCCCACCAATTCTTTTCTGGATAGTTTCTAGAGAAAGCATTTAGTCCTTATAGTTAGTGAATTCATAATCTTCCAATCCCTCAAGCCCTAGAACCTTATCAATATCATGAGCATCTAAGGTAAATTGCTTTCTTCTCACCCAACAACTCAACTCATCCTCCCTTATCACAGCATTTGCATAGAATTCTCTGATTAGAGAGTCATACATAGGTGGAAGGTCACTTAGCAGTTTTTCCCAACCTCTACCCTCAAAACACTCTGGAATGAAGGTGTTCTTCAACTCCCTGAAATCAACAAATCTTTCCTGAATGATGGTTCCTTTTGAAAAAGAATCCCTATATCTCTCAAAGTGTTGAATAGACCTAAATAGGTTAGGGTCCATTTTCATTCTTTTGTCAGATTTCTTAGTAGTTATCTTCTTCTTTGTAGGAGATGCAGCCATCTGTAAACAAACAGAAAATGCCACAACAAGACAAAGCACAATGTGGAAATTCACACACACTAGCAACAAGTTAGTTACAAAGAGAGTAACAGAGTGACCAGATAGAACAAATAATCAGCATAGTTGATAACCAAAGGATGGATATATCAAATCAAACAGGTTTAAACAGCATAAGAGCATATAAGAGCAAAAAAAATGACATTGTAAAACACATTTAGATAGATATGAGCATATGTCAATGAACCATGACATAATGAGTATGAAGTGTGCAAGAAGGAAACTAAAAACAGCAGCACAAACAAGATCAGGTGTTATAAAATAAAAACAATACCAACCACAAACACCACAAACTCAAATAGCCTGAAAATTCTAACACCACATTTAGAGATAAATATAGAAACCCCAAATCCATATGCCCAAAAGAAAATCTATCAAATATCAATGTTCAGACCAAATATTAGCAACCTGATGAATATACAAAATTCTGAAACACCTCTGCAACAAAAAATACCCTCACACAATCAATCTCAACATTTTAGGCAAACCTATGTTTGAACATTTTATATCATAGAATCACAGATGCAACATTCAAATCAATAACCTAAAAAGCAAAACAGTAAGAATGAAGTAAAGGAAAGAAAACTCATACATTTTTCTTGGTGTTTGATGAAGACATGATGCAAAAATGAGAGCTTTTTCAAAGAAACTCGGAGTGTTTGAAAGAGTGATTTGGGAAAGACAATGAACAGTCACAAATTTTTTAGGGAAAAACTGAAAAACAATTTTAAAAACTGTCTTTAAAACGCAAAACACGCGTTTTTCGCGACTGGACCAAGTCGCCAGGGTAAGCCGCGAAACAATATGAAGCAAGATTCTTGAAAAATCTTCTAAGTGTTTTTCGCGACTGGAAGATATACCCGCGAAGGAGTCACGAGCTAAGCCGTGAAAATCTCTGTGTACCCCTCGCGACTGGACCTTCCACCCGCGAACAAGTCGCCACACTAAGCCGCGAAATATGCAAAAACACAAATTTTGAAAAAATTTCTAGGTCTTTTTTACGACTGGGGTGCTGTCCCGCCAGTGACCCGCAAAAACTCTCAGAGTGAGCTTCGCGACTGGAGCATGCGACTGGACCTACCCGCGACTGAGTCGCCAAAACAGGGCAACACTGTTTTTGAAAATTTTGACATTTTTGTAAAACAAAATACTTTCCAAAAACAAACTAAAACACTCAAAAATCTTTTTGTGTTTGATCAACAAAGATTGAGTTTGTGAAAACACATTTAATCAAGTACAATCACACAAATGAATATGGCATTCATTGAACATAGGCTTGTGTGTTGTGTGTGGATATAAAAAATGAGATAGTACTTAGTCCAATGTGAAGCTTCAATTATCAATTCAATCAAGGCATACACAACTAGCACTAGATAATGTGACCTATCTCAATTATAGAAACATGCATATATGACCTCCCACATGCACTTGATAACAATTCTTTGAAACTTTTCATTTGGCTCCATATTTAACATAACATTTGCACTTTTTGAGTAAAGAAAATCTCATTGTGAGATAGATGCCTGAAATTTTTGATATTTCAATTGATGAGTTAGCCTTTGACTTTTTGGCCATCATACATTTTATTTTGGTCGCTTTCCCCTTTTCCTAGTCGAATACTAGTATGTGCGACAGACTTTTACAGCTCTATATCTCTTTTCATTTGGAGATTTACATTTAGAGAGTTCTTTTAAGCATAAAAATAAAAAGTGGAAAGATATATAGGCATGAATCTATGCATGTCTCAAGATCAACAAAACCATTCACTAATTATTTATGACAAGGTTGAAGATCTATTTACAACAGTTACATAGATTTCAAAATTTCTTCCACAATGCACAAAGACAAGCTAAGCTCGTTAAATGCACAAAGCCATTAGTACAAAGGTACAAGGCAAAACATGCTTTGAGACTAAGCTCAACAAAGTTGATCAAACTTTTTGGATTTTCTACTTTTGTGTTTTTGAATTTTTGACACAAAAGCAGTAAAAGATTGATAAAAAACATAACAAACAAAATGTAAAAACATTTGAAACAAAGACAAACACACACATAAAATAACAACCTAAATCTAGTAAGAAGCACCAACCAAGCATATTCACAAACATGGGAAGTATTGATGCATGGACATGTTGTAATGCTTATGCATGAGTACCCTTTGTCACCCACATGTCACGTGCTTTGGGATGATATCCTTGATGGATTGGGTACGAGAGTTGGGACTGTCAAACCTCCGTGTGAAACTTTCCAGGCAGTTGGTGAAGGCATCGATCATCTTCATCACATCCATCATTCCTGGATCACGGTTTTGACTTCTTGGTTGCTCACCACCCAAGACCTCATTTCATTTCTTCTTCCTCGTGACCGAGGTGCACTTGTATTGTTGTCTGACAGGTCACAATCTGAATGACCCCTTGTGATAAACCCTAATTGATTAATTAATTAGCCAAGTTGTTAATTAACCAATTAAGCATGCAATTTTGTGGAAGCACAAACAAATCACCAAATACTAAATATGCAGCGGAAAATAAATAACACGGTGATTTGTTTACGAATGGGGAAAACCCTAACGGCAAAAACCCCACCGGGTGATTTTCAGGTCACCACTCCCGAAACTCCACTATTATCAAATCAAGCGGTTACAAGAAAGGAATCCCAAGTACCTTACCAACCTACAGTTGAACCCTTACCCCAATACCCAATTGGACTTGATCTGTAGTGACAATTTCCACCTTTGATGCACAGCTCCCAAGTACGTGACTAACCAATGCGCGGATCCCAGTACGCGACTTCAGAAACACCAACTTGAGGAAGAAAGGTTGGCTGCAAAGTTCTTCAGTTCATCCACGTGATGAATAGCAGGAAGATGCTTGGTTACAAAACCCTATGGTGCAAAGACACAGCAACTTCTTGATGGAAGATGAACTAGGTCAAGAACTTCGTCTGTTGAGCACAATTTGCATAAACAGAGATTGCTCAATGATAATACAACTTGTGTCCCCCAAAACGGCTCTTAAAATAATCCTTTTATATGTTTAGGGTTAGAAGAAAAGAAGTCCCAAAAACATATTCACGGATCCCAAGAAAATCAGATTTGGAATTCTGACTTTTTAAATCTCGACAGATAGCAGGTGTCGAGGTAGCTATCGAGAGGTGTCGAGCTTTAAAAATTCTGCACTTCAACTTGCTTTCTCTTGGACAGACTTGATGACTTCAATACTTGACCTTGAAACATTGTTTCTTAAAGTATTAAAAACACCTAGATCTACCCAATTACAAGTAGAGTGCGTTTTGTCAAAGGATTAGCCAATTTACATAAATAAGTAAGACATATGTTCTTAGTATGTGAAACACATATGTCCTAACAATCTCCCCCTTTGGCAATGTCCCAAAAATGTCCTATACTAACTCTCCCCCTAAGATGACTACTCTCATAACCCAAAACTACTCCCCCTTTTTGTCACGAGTGACAAAGGGTAGAGTGTCATGTAGACATCTCATCGGCAGAGCTAGCATCTCCATCATCATCATCATCAACATCATCATCATCATCATCCTCAGTATCTGAAGCTACTGGAGTAGGTGGTGAAGGAGTAGCCTCTGGAGCAAAACCACCCATGGTCGCCTGCCGTCGTGCAATACGACCCACACGAACATTCACTTGATACAACTCAGCAGAGAGTGTATCAAGACGAGTGTCCATGCGCTGCAGCTGCGCCATGATATCACCAAGGGATACATCGCTCGAAGAGGAAGAAGGAGCAGATGTAGATGGAGCTGATCTGGATGGTGTTGAACGGGAGGGAGGAGTGGCACCAGGCTGTCTCGACCTAAACTGTGCCTCACTACGTTTTACGGTAGCGGCATCTATGGCAGATATGTGTGTGAAGTGGTCGGACACAGGAAAGGGAACGGAAAAATGGTAGAATCCGCGTGATAGCAGAAGGAAAGATGAGCTTATCACGGGACGCCGAATCAAGATAAACCTCTAAGATAGACCGGATGAAGTGAGAAGGGAAGTCTATGGTCAAGTGCTCAAGAAGAGAAAGCAAAAATCGAGCACGAGGCTCTGTGATAGAGTTATAGTGAGACAAAGGATGGAGAACAAAAGTCATCACCATGTTCATGAATTTAGGACCTTTAGCAAAAGACCTACATGATGTGAACTGATGCTCACCCCAATCAGCAGGGCGCTCACAAAAAGCAGAAATGAGCTCTTCTTTGGACACAGTCCTTAGACTCTCACAAGAGGGGTAATCTGGAAACTCTATCCTAGGTACCCTAAGCACATCCACAACAAGTTGCGGTGTGACAGGAATGCGCATACCTCGAACGCGAGTGGAAAAATGAGGTATTGAAAGATCAATCCCGTGGATGTTGGAGTAGAACTCCTGTATCAGCACGAGAGGGCAAGTGACCGGGATGTCACACAGTGACCCCCATCCCCTATTGTGAATGACAGAAGGAAGGTCAGTGTCGGCGAAGTCCGCCAGAATGACTTGGCGTTCCGAATGAACACCTCGTCTAGAAAAGTTCTCAGTAAATGCTTTTTGGGCATCTCCATCACGGAACCGAATGTTAAAAGGAGCAGAATCAGAAGAAGTAGAAGCTCCAGAACGCAGAGGGTTCCGAGCAGGAGTAGATTTACGTTTGGGTGCCATAGACACTACTCACGTAAAAGAATGAGAAAGAGATAGAGAGGGAGACAAACAGAAAAGTCCCAAATCAGTTCAAATATGACAGATATATGAACAAAGAGTACGTATGCATGGGAATGCATGAACATGTGACATGCAAAACAGAAATATCATCATGGGCTCAGCCCAATCCATTCCTAACAGCATATAAACAAAGAACTCACATCTAAATGTATGAAAATATCATTATAATGCACATGAAATGCAATGTATGACATTTTGAAATCATTTAAGTCCAAACCCAACCCAAAATTTCAGTAAAAACTCAATAATTTTGAAAAACCCCAAATTTTTATGAAAAATCCCAAAAACTAGGTTTTCATAACATGAAATGCATGAAAAAGGAAGAGAAAAGGGATCTTACCAAGTGATTTGAGCAAGAAATAAGCAAGATCCAAGTGGGTTGAAGGATTAGAGTGAAAGGAGAGTGAAAGGGAGATGAACAGCCACGGAGAGATCGAGAGAGATCGAGTGAAATGATTCAGAATCGCGATCAAACCTTATATAGACCCTTCAGTAAATCTCGACAGCTGAGGTGTCGAGAGGTATCGAGGAAGCTGTCGAGGAAGGTATCGAGACACAGTAAAAGGAGTTTTTCGAGAAGTGAAAAACATAGACATGAATGCAATCCAACACACATCTCTACCAACAAATCCACTCAACATATAAACCTCTCAAAACATCTCTCAACAAGAAATTAAGCACAAAGATCATGCAAAACACACACACACACACTAAACAAGTCTAACCAATTTTATATTTCAAAAACAAGTTATGACAGTTTAGTGAGCATACATTAGCATATGTAAACACTTGTGATGGCCAAATCACATTGTACCTGCACATGTATCAAAAGTAGCAAAGAATATTGCGTGTTGTGTGTGAAAAACATCGCAAGATTGCATATGTGTATACATGTTATGACGATCTGAGATATGAGTAAATAACTTTTAACTCACACACAATCATAACTGTTTGATGGGGACTATCACCTTCGAGGTACATCCTATAACTCCCACATCTCCTAGAAAACACGCTTGCAATCATATTTAAAGCATCTTTAATCTTTTTGCTTTATATTTTCTTTGCATATTTTTTCTTTTAAGTATATCATGCATGGGCATAAAAAGAGAGAAAAGAAATACCCAAGATGTTAAGCATTTGACATCGCATTTTTGCTATGCCGAAGCATACGAATGTCTTTGACACTGCACTTTTGCTATGCCGAAGCATACAGGTGTCTATGACACTGTACTTTTGCTATGCCGAAGCATACAGGTGTCATACTATGATTGGCGGGCAACAGTGGTGAGATGGTCATTAATGCCTTTCTCTTAGGATTTTCTAGTCCTACCCGTCAAAAAGAGTGATATGAGTGTTAAGTTTTAAGAGATAACCTAATCTTACTCATCACAAACAAGAGCCACAAAGCTCACTTGCTTAGTTGTGCATAGAGATGCTCATCTAAGCTACAAGAGATACAAAGTTTAGAGAAACTTTGTTTCATTGGCCATCCAAGGTACACAAATACCAAAGTACACATAACACACACTGTTTTTGTATTTTTCTGATTTTTCATTTTTTTTTTATTTTTATATTAAAAACAAAATGAACAAAACTGAAAAATAAACAAACAAAAACATGTTAAACAAAGCAAAGCAAAAACTAGACTGACTTAGCAGAAAAGTAAAACACATAAGCAATGCAACACACAAAAGAAAAACAAGAAGGGAGAAGAAAGTGATAAAATCACTTAGAGTCCTTTTTCTTTCACTCCTTGGAAGAACCTTTCCTTTGATAGAATCCTTGAACAGGTGGTGAGGGGGAAGAATTTAAACCGTTCAAGTTCGAAAGGAACATGAGGGCTTTCAGAAGATCTCCAAGAGGAGCAAGAGAGGATTGAAGCTGAGATTGGCTTCCAGATGCTATCATGCCATTGCTCTGTTGAGTGGCTAACCACTTATAGAAATTTGGTCGAGTGTGACCGGCAGCTCCACAATAATGACAGAGATGCTGCTTCTTTTGTTTAGGCTTGTTAAGGACATATTTTATGTAAATTGTCAAATCCTTTTGACAAAACGCACTCTACTTGTAATTGGGTAGTTCTAGGTGTTTTTAATATTTCAAGAAACAATGTTTCAAGGTCAAGTGTTGAAGTCATCAAGTCTGTCCAAGAAAAAGCAAGCTGAAGTGCAAAGTTTTTAAATCTCGACACCTCTCGATAGCTACCTCGACACCTGGCTATCTGTCGAGATCTTCAGCTGATTCTTATCGCAATCTCGATAGCTTCTTGATAGCTGGTCGATCGATCGAGAAAGTTTCTGTCCCCTCGACACCTTCTCGATAGCTGTATCTGTTGAGATTCATTAAACCTCGACACCTCCTCGACACCTCTCGATCGATCGAGGTTACGGGAAATCAGAATTTTCAGCTTTTTGATTTTTGGGCCAGGCTTATGTATTTGAGTAGGGTTTCTTTTCTCACAACCCTAGACCTATATAAGGCTTATTTTAAAGGCCGTCACACAAGAGAATAAGAGAATACAAGGAGAACACATTCAAAAGATTATTCTCTCTAAAAGAAGCTACTGCGTCTTTGCGCCTTAGGGTTTTGTAACCAAGTGCTTCTTGATCTTCATTGTTGATGAAGTGAAGAACTTTGCATCCAACATTCTTCTTCCTCAAGTTGGTGAGTGAGTCACGTATTGGGATTCGTGCAAAGGAGTAAGTCGCGTACTGGGATCCGCGCAATTGGTTAGTCACGTACTGGGATTCGTGCATCAAAGGGTGGCGTTCATATATTGAAGAGTTCAGAGGTTCTGAAGCGGTAGAAGGTTTCTGCTGTGAGTTCATCTACGGGGATTGTAGAGTCTAGGGACAAAGGTTTTGTACTAGATCTGAAACTTCTCTTTACTATAGTGAATTGCTTTTCGGGAAGGTTTCCCCCCAGGTTTTTTTACTGTGAAACTGGTTGGTTTCATTGATTTTCCTGGGTCATCATATCTTGTCTTCTTTAATTTTTCTGCTGCATAATTTTGACATGATATTGATGTTTGTTTGTTTTAACAAGTTTGATTCATAATAAATCTAATTAACAACTTGGGTTTAAAACTTGTTAATTCTATCAACCGGGGTCTAAATTTCCCAACAAGTGATATCAGAGCGGGTTCACTCTGATTGGATTAATTTCCTGAGTGTGATCCATTGACCCCTGTTGTCATGGATAGAGGACAATCTTTATTTATTCCTCCTTTATTTGATGGAACTAATTATGCGTACTGGAAAGTTCGTATGAAAGTGTTCTTGCAGGCTCTAGGTGAACAGGTATGGCAAGCTGTTGAAATTGGCTAGATTAAGCCGAAGGAAGCACCTGTGGATTGGGATGATGCAACAGTTGTAGTTGCAAATTTCAATAGTAGGGCCTTGAATGCTTTGTTTTGTGGGGTGACCAATGAAGAATTCAAGAAAATTTCATCCACTGAAGTTGCCAAGGAAGCATGGACTATTCTTGAGACCACCTATGAAGGTACCAAGGCAGTAAAGACTGTGAAGCTTCAACAACTCACTAGTAGTTTTGAAGAAATAAGGATGAAGGAGGATGAGACCTTTGATGAGTTCTATGCCAAACTCAAGGATATTGTGAATTCTGCTTTCAACCTTGGAGAATGTATTGCAGAATCCAAAATTGTTAGAAAAATCCTTAGGTCCTTACCTGAAAGATTCCATGCCAAGATCACTGCCATTGAAGAAGTCAAGGACATTGATCAAATTCCTTTGACTGAGCTTGTAGGGAACCTTCAAACCTATGAGATGGGATTAGGCTCAATGGGAAAAGGTGGAAAGAGCAAAAACTTGGCTCTCAAGGGTATAGAGGAAGAGACTGAAGACTCTGAAGATGAAGATCAAAGTGAAGATGAGGATGAGGATCTAACCTTCATAATTGATGAGATTATCAAGCTTCTTCAGTTTAGAAAAAATGATAAGGGCAAACCTCCTAGGAAACCTAAATCCTCTAGGAATGGCAAGAATGAAAAACCCCTTATTCAATGCCATGAGTGCAAAGGTTTTGGTCATATGAGGATAGAGTGTCCAAACTACCTCATGAAGGAAAAGACCGAGAAGCCAAAAGAGAAAGGGTTGGTTGCTACCTGGAGTGATACTGAGGATGACTCTTCTGATGAATTTGTGGATGAATGTCGTCAAGTTATGGCCTTTGCTGCCACAACCGATAAGGTGATTGTGGAGAGTGCTAATGACAGTGAGGATTCTTCTGATGAAGAAGTACCTAAGAAGATGACCCTTCAGGAAGCCTCTGATAAGACTGGCTTAGGATATGCTGTTTCCTCCAGCCCCTCCTCATCCACAGCTTCTGGATCAAGGACTGTCTTTGTGCCCCAATCTGAGAAAGGTAATAAAGGTATGAAATCTAAATCCTTTGTTAGACCTCATGTTTGTCACCATTGTGGTGTTGCTGGACACATTCGTTCTAATTGCTTTAAGTTGTATCCTCATAAGCAATTGTCCAAACGGTCACAGGTTTCCTCTCAAGGACCTATACCTTTGTTTGAAGAGTTATTAAAAGTCTTGAGCTTTTTAACTCAATTTCAGGAGAATTCTAATTCTTCTATGTCCTTTAGTAGACATACTAGGACACGTGCTTTTTTATCTTCACGGCCAAAGACTCGTGCTGTGTGGGTGAGAAAGGAGCCTAAGACTTAATTGTCTTTTCTGTTTGTCCTCTGCTTTGATTCTTTCTATCTAAAGTAGGACTTTATTGCTTGATTTCTTATCTGTTCTTGGAATCATGCTTTCATGCATCTGTATATTTTTATCATGTTTTCATGCATATGCATCTTTCTTTCATGCATACATGTTGTTTATCTGTTTTTGTTTGGTTGTTTAATTTTTATTTGGTTTTGTTTTCAAAATAAAAATAAAAAGGAAAAATCAGAAAAATACAAAAACAGTGTGTGTTATGTGTACTTTGGTACTTGTGTACCTTGGATGGCCAATGAAACAAAGTTTTCTAAACTTTGTATCACTTGTAACTTAGATGAGCATCTCTATGCACAACTAAGCAAGTGAGCTTTGTGGCTCTTGTTTGTGATGAGTAAGATTAGGTTATCTCTTAAAACTTAACACTCATATCACTCTTTTTGACGGGTAGGACTAGAAAATCCTAAGAGAAAGGCATAAATGACCATCTCACCACTGTTGCCCGCCAATCATAGTATGACACTTGTATGCTTTGGCATAGCAAAAGTGCAGTGTCATAGACACCTGTATGCTTCGGCATAGCAAAAGTGCAGTGTCAAAGACATTCGTATGCTTCGGCATAGCAAAAATGCGATGTCAAATGCTTAACATCTTGGGTATTTCTTTTCTCTCTTTTTATGCCCATGCATGATATGCTTAAAAGAAAAAATATGCAAAGAAAATATAAAGCAAAAAGATTAAAGATGCTTTAAATATGATTGCAAGCGTGTTTTCTAGGAGATGTGGGAGTTATAGGATGTACCTCGAAGGTAATAGTCCCCATCAAACAGTTATGATTGTGTGTGAGTTAAAAGTTATTTACTCATATCTCAGATCGTCATAACATGTATACACATATGCAATCTTGCGATGTTTTTCACACACAACACGCAATATTCTTTGCTACTTTTGATACATGTGCAGGTACAATGTGATTTGGCCATCACAAGTGTTTTACATGTGCTAATGTATGCTCACTAAACTGTCATAACTTGTTTTTTTTAAATATAAAATTGGTTAGACTTGTTTAGTAGGTGTGTGTGTTTTTGGGATTTTTGTGCTTAACATTTTTCTTGTTGAGAGATGTGTTTTTCACATGTTTTGTATCCTTCTATTATCTTGTCATCCATAGCATCTTGTTTCATTACATTCATGCATTTATATGGATTTCTTTGTGCCTCCTTGATCATCCTTGATCATCTTTACGTTTCTCGGGTGAAGCTTTCTAGCTTCTTGTACCCTTTGTCAATCATGACAAAAAGGGGGAGAGAAAGTGTGGAGACCTTGTGGTTTCTTTTTAAGATTCTACATGTTAGGGGGAGAAATACATTCCTTTGTAAGGGGGAGATGTGTTTCATCTTGTTAGGGGGAGTGCTTACTTCCTTGTTCTTGTACCGTGGGTCTTGTGACCATTGTTTATATACATTGTGCTTATCTTCTTTATATGCTGATGTATGTTTTCTTCACCTACCTCTACATGTGTTGTTTCTTTTCTATCTTTATACACATGTTTCTTATACTTGTATGCAATCTATTTATTTCTGTTTCACACAAGATGCCTTGATGAGTTTTGTTTAAAGTGTTTCAGAAATACAGGTTGTCAAAGTCTACTTATCATAAGCTCTCTTCTTGCAAAGTTTTTCAAGAGTTTGTGTTAGGATAGATTTTATTGTATTCAACAAGTGAATATGAGTTGAGTGATTTATGACTTCTCTCATATGTTCATTTGTTTGTTGTGGTTTTGTCACGGATTGCCAAAGGGGGAGATTGTTAAGGACATATTTTATGTAAATTGGCAAATCCTTTTGACAAAACGCACTCTACTTGTAATTGGGTAGTTCTAGGTGTTTTTAATATTTCAAGAAACAATGTTTCAAGGTCAAGTGTTGAAGTCATCAAGTCTGTCCAAGAAAAAGCAAGCTGAAGTGCAAAGTTTTTAAATCTCGACACCTCTCGATAGCTACCTCGACACCTGGCTATCTGTCGAGATCTTCAGCTGATTCTTATCGCAATCTCGATAGCTTCTTGATAGCTGGTCGATCGATCGAGAAAGTTTTTGTCCCCTCGACACCTTCTCGACACCTTCTCGATAGCTGTATCTGTTGAGATTCATTAAACCTCGACACCTCCTCGACACCTCTCGATCGATCGAGGTTACGGGAAATCAGAATTTTCAGCTTTTTGATTTTTGGGCCAGACTTATGTATTTGAGTAGGGTTTCTTTTCTCACAACCCTAGACCTATATAAGGCTTATTTTAAAGGCCGTCACACAAGAGAATAAGAGAATACAAGGAGAACACATTCAAAAGATTATTCTCTCTAAAAGAAGCTACTGCGTCTTTGCGCCTTAGGGTTTTGTAACCAAGTGCTTCTTGATCTTCATTGTTGATGAAGTGAAGAACTTTGCATCCAACATTCTTCTTCCTCAAGTTGGTGAGTGAGTCATGTATTGGGATTCGTGCAAAGGAGTAAGTCGCGTACTGGGATCCGCGCAATTGGTTAGTCACGTACTGGGATTCGTGCATCAAAGGGTGGCGTTCATATATTGAAGAGTTCAGAGGTTCTGAAGCGGTAGAAGGTTTCTGCTGTGAGTTCATCTACGGGGATTGTAGAGTCTAGGGACAAAGGTTTTGTACTAGATCTGAAACTTCTCTTTACTATAGTGAATTGCTTTTCGGGAAGGTTTCCCCCCAGGTTTTTTTACTGTGAAACTGGTTGGTTTCATTGGTTTTCCTGGGTCATCATATCTTGTCTTCTTTAATTTTTCCGTTGCATAATTTTGACATGATATTGATGTTTGTTTGTTTTAACAAGTTTGATTCATAATAAATCTAATTAACAACTTGGGTTTAAAACTTGTTAATTCTATCAACCGGGGTCTAAATTTCCCAACAAGGCTTTTGAGAGTTAGCCTTCTTAGCCCTAGGGTTCTTGGCATCTTTCTTGTCTAGCTTAGGGGGTGCTCCTAAGATAGATTTTCCTTTGTCTAAGTTCTCACTAGCTAATTCAGTTTTAACATTAGGGTTCTCAATTTCAATGTTATTAGCAGCAGGAACAAAAACAGTATTGCTAGTAGAAGCAGTATTAGAGAAAGAAATACCATACCCCAAACCAGTTCGATCCGAAGCAGGTTTTTGATTGCTAAGCATCTCATCAAGCTTTGCACTTGAGGTCCTCTCCAGTTGAGCTCTGACTTGAAACAGCTCCACTTCAAGCTTCTTGGTCTTCTCAGCCAAAAAATTGTTCTCAAATCTCAATGCTCCAATAGTTTGATTCGCCTCATCAAACTTTGTGGACAGCTCTTCACGATCGAGTTCCACTTCACTGAGCTTCTTGGTGGCCAGCCTATATAATTTCTCATGCTTTTCAGAGAGCTTGTAAAGCTTCTCATAGGCTGAATGGATATCATCTTGATCATTCATCTTCTCAAATTTGGACTCCACCAACTCTTCTTCTTCATCCAATTCTTCAACAATCCCTTCAGTAGGATTGACTGTGGCAGTGAAGGCATTTAGGATTCCGTCATCCTCATTGTCGGAATCATCTTCAGGCTCAGTGTCACTTAGGGTCACAGCAAGGGCCTTGCTTTTCCCAATGCTTTTCAGATATGTAGGACACTCATGTTTCATGTGTCCGAACCCATGACAACCAAAGCACTTTGGTCCTGCGGGAACAGTATACTGACCGGCCTCCCTAGCATCCTTCTTCCCTTTGTCTTGGCTTTTGAACTGAGAAGAACTGAACTGCCTGCGGTCCTTGTCGAAGCTCCTTCCATTGGCATTCTTCATGAACTTTTTGAATTGCCGAGTAATGTAGGACTTCATCTTAGAATCTTCATCATCGGAAGATTCATCTGTATCACTGCTCTTCGCCTTCAAGGCCATGTTTTTGCCTTTATTGGTCTTGCCAATCCTAGATAAACCTATCTCATAGGTCTGCAAGTTTCCAACCAGCTCAGTCAAAGGAATCTTGTCTATATCCTTTAATTCCTCAATTGCCGTAATCTTGGCATGAAATCTCTCAGGTAGAGATCTGAGCACTTTTCTTACAATCTTGGGTTCAGGGATGGTTTCCCCAAGATTGAAGGCTGAGTTCACTATGTCCTTGAGCTTGGCATAGAACTCATCAAACGACTCATCCTCCTCCATTTTAATTTCTTCAAAGCTTGTAGTGAGCCTCTGAAGCTTTGAGTCTTTGACAGCCTTTGTCCCTTCATAGGTTGTCTGGAGGATGGTCCAAGCCTCCTTAGCAGTTTCAGTTGAGGATATCTTCTTGAACTCCTCATTGGTGACTGCGCTAAAAAGAGCATTCAGCGCTCTGCTGTTGAAGTTGGCCGCCTTGATCTTAGCATCGTCCCAATCGGCCGGTTCTTCTTTTGGCTTAGTCCAGCCAATCTCTACAGCTTGCCACACCTTCTCATCTAAAGACTGCAAGAAAGCTCTCATGCGTACTTTCCAGTATGCATAGTTAGTGCCATCAAATAAAGGAGGTATGATTAAGGATTGTCCTCTATCCATGACAAACAGGGGTCAATGGATCAACACAGCTAAGATTAAGACCTAATCAGAGTGTGCCTGCTCTGATACCACTTGACAGGTCACAATCTGAATGACCCCTTGTGATAAACCCTAATTGATTAATTAATTAGCCAAGTTGTTAATTAACCAATTAAGCATGCAATTTTGTGGAAGCACAAACAAATCACCAAATACTAAATATGCAGCGAAAAATAAATAACACGGTGATTTGTTTACGAATGGGGAAAACCCTAACGGCAAAAACCCCACCGGGTGATTTTCAGGTCACCACTCCCGAAACTCCACTATTATCAAATCAAGCGGTTACAAGAAAGGAATCCCAAGTACCTTACCAACCTACAGTTGAACCCTTACCCCAATACCCAATTGGACTTGATCTGTAGTGACAATTTCCACCTTTGATGCACGGCTCCCAAGTACGTGACTAACCAATGCGCGGATCCCAGTACGCGACTTCAGAAACACCAACTTGAGGAAGAAAGGTTGGCTGCAAAGTTCTTCAGTTCATCCACGTGATGAATAGCAGGAAGATGCTTGGTTACAAAACCCTATGGTGCAAAGACACAGCAACTTCTTGATGGAAGATGAACTAGGTCAAGAACTTCGTCTGTTGAGCACAATTTGCATAAACAGAGATTGCTCAATGATAATACAACTTGTGTCCCCCAAAACGGCTCTTAAAATAATCCTTTTATATGTTTAGGGTTAGAAGAAAAGAAGTCCCAAAAACATATTCACGGATCCCAAGAAAATCAGATTTGGAATTCTGACTTTTTAAATCTCGACAGATAGCAGGTGTCGAGGTAGCTATCGAGAGGTGTCGAGCTTTAAAAATTCTGCACTTCAACTTGCTTTCTCTTGGACAGACTTGATGACTTCAATACTTGACCTTGAAACATTGTTTCTTAAAGTATTAAAAACACCTAGATCTACCCAATTACAAGTAGAGTGCGTTTTGTCAAAGGATTAGCCAATTTACATAAATAAGTAAGACATATGTTCTTAGTATGTGAAACACATATGTCCTAACATTGTCTACTCTCAGCTTTTGACAATTGGGTCTGGTATGTCCTTACAATCCACAATAGTGACAAACAAAATCCGTTCTAGGACCCTGTTGTGATCTTGGAACTGATCTCCCTCTAGCTCCATATCTGGATTTTGATTGATTACGGGATTTATTTAACGCCCGTTGATCAGCCGCATTCTTCTTCTTCTCAACCTTAACATTCTCAGGGTTGGGCTCTTCCACAATCGGCTCTATGGCCTTTACAAACTTCACTTCTTTGGTGACCTTGGCTAACGAGCTACTTCCTCTGGTGTATCCCAACCCGGACTTGTCTGAAGAAGGTTTTTGTGATGAAATAACATCTTCTAACTTCTTGGATGAGACTCTCTCTATCTTGGCATGAGTTTCCACTACCTCTTGCTCAAGGAATCTCACTTTTGTGTAAGCTTCTGATAGCTCACCATTAAGTACTTCAATCTCACACTTTGCCTCATTGTATCTGACCAGCAGGCTTTTGTAATCTTCCTCAGCTTTCTTCATCTTCTTCACAGCCGCCTTTGCCACCTTTGTATATTCACCTAATTTCTCAAGAAGTAAGGCGTAATTCTTTTAAAGACTAAATGTATCTTCTTCTTCTTCAGCCTCTGATTCTTCAACAATCCCAATGGACTCCAAATCAGAATATTCGCCAAGTTCCTTCACAAGTGAACCCAAATCATTCAAGAACTCCACATGTGCAATGGTCATGAATGCGGAGTAGTTTCCTTCTCCGTCACAACTCTCTTCATAATCAGAACTCGAAGAGTCTATATCACTTAGCGTTGTGGCATATGCCTTGCCTTTCCCTCTCAAGAAATTTGGACACTCCTTCTTGAGATGCCCATGGCCATTGCATTCAAAACACACAATGTCTGAAGGAGATTGAAAATCCTTTCCTTCTTTCCTTGTAAGCTCTTTCCTATCACCTCTTGAAGATGAAAATTTCCCTCTGTTGAATAGTTTCCCACTGTTCTTCATCTTCAAAAATTTGCGGAAGTTTTACGCAAGATATGCTACTTCCTTCTCCACTCCATCTTCTTTGGAAGGATCATCCATTCTTTCGGTGATGGTTTTGAGAGCAAGTGATTTACTCGTCTTGTGAGAAGGCAGTCCCAGCTTATACGTTTGGAGACACCCTATCAACTCTTGGATTTTGATCTCATCCAAGTCTTTGCTTTCATCTATGGCTATAACCTTTACTCTAAAACTTTCAGGCAAGGACCTCAATATTTTTCTCACCACCTTAGTATCTTCAATCTTCTCCCCAAGATTGAGTTAGCAATTACAATTTCATTGAGCTTCCCATAGAATGAATTAAATGATTCATCATCACCCATCTTGAGCTCTTCAAATTTGGTGGTAAGCATTTGGAGCTTTGTGTCCTTAACCTTTTTTGTACCTTCATATGTAGTCTCCAAAATCTCCCAAACTTCTTTGGCTATAGTCATATGAGAGATCCTGTAAAATTCATCAGGAGACACACCACAAAAAATAGCATTTAAAGCTTTACTGTTAGCATTGGCTGCCGCAAGAGCTGCCTTATCCTAGGTGGATTTTTTAGCCTTCGGCCTGGTCCAACCTATTTCAACCACATCCCACACGGTGTCATCAATAAAGCATAGAAATGCCCTCATTCTAACTTTCCAGAAGGCATAATTATTACCATAAAAAAATGGTGGAACAATGAGAAATTGAGACCTATCCATCTCAACAAGAGGTCAAGGATCACACTCAGGTATTAAAACCACAACAAGTGTACCCACTCTAATACCAATTGAAAGTTTAATATGTGTCTAAAACACCCTTGAACGTTTAGACCCCAAATTATAAAATATCAATTCAAACTTATAATCAAACAATTAATGTGCGGAACATGAACATAAGCCAATCACAGAATTGATAACTAATCTATGCCAAATATAAACACATCCACAGCAGTAAATATAAGGTAAAGATAAAGGAAAGGAAGATGCAAACACATGGACAACGCACGATGTGTTATCGAAAAGGAAATTAAAGTCCTCGGCGTAAAACCTCTCCGCCACCCTCCAAACGGTCAAATAATCCACTAAAGAATGTAGTTGGGATACATGAACAGCAGAAGACCCTTCAAGCCTAATCTACCCAAGTACCTAAACCCTCTAAGCTTCTTGCTCCAATGAGGTTACGCCGAACCTATTTCTTCTTTGACTTCCCGGATTCCGCTATTAGACCATAGCATCAACCAATATATATTGGTTCCTTCCAAACTGCTTCCCTTAACACCAAATGAACCTTCTCACAGATGTGGGTGTGGTGAGAAAATGATTTGGTTAATAATCTCTCAAGGGTATGACAATGGAGAGGAAGAGAGTAGAGGAATTTGTAGAGACTCTAAGGTAAAGATTGGGGATGAGGCAATCTTGTTTTTCTCTAGGGTTTCTCTCACAAAATTCTCTCTAGAAGCTCTCTTAATTTAGTGGGTATAAGGGTCTATATATAATGGTGTGTGTTTGGAATACGAAGAGACAGTTTTTGCCAAACGGGGCTGATTGGCAGCTTGACCTCGCGACTTGTTCAAGTCGCGATTTCAAGTCGCGACGTAACGGCCTGGCTAACCTGGGACTTTTGTCCTATAGTGCGACAGCTGGCACAACCGTTCAGCTTTCCTGTTTGCCTCTCACGTGTCTGCATTTGGCGGCTTGCCAGTCCCGAGTTAGCCGCGAATCCTAGCTGCGAAACTCTACTTCCTGCACATACTTGAGTTTTTCTTCACACTCTCTTCACACACTACCCTTATAATAATCTCACCTTAATATAGGGTTACTAAGTACTAGATTACAAGCAAATTGGCACGGAATAAAGCTAACAAGATGGTTGATAAATTTCAACCTTACAATAATAATAGTTGCTTCATATAAAAATGACCAATTACAGCTTACCATTTCAATAAATTGGAAAAAAAAAATATTAATGAACTCTTATTTTCCAGTTGTTATATCTGTCATACGTAAGGGAAATATCTTTTGAAAAACCAAAGTAGAAAAACTAATATCAATAGAATTATACTGCCATAAAAAATTTTATTCGCTAATTAATTATATAAAATTACTGGAAGCTAATATCACCATAAATTAATTAACTATAGTTAATTTAAATTCCATATCATTGCAATTCTTGAATATATTTTTCAATGAAAAAATCAGCAGTTTAAATTATAAATATTTTCGGAATTTTTAATAATCTATATCTATATATCTATATATCTATATCTATATAATAACTTTTTCTCAAAAAAAAAAAAAATCTATATAATAATTCATAGTCGAAATGTTTGACATTTTGTTGACCATTTCTCATTGCGTCATGTGGTTACACAAATTATTGCCACGTAAACATTTAAAAACACCAAACAGCTATGTGGTTTGATTCTTAGACCTTTTCACTATTTAACAAAAAAGAAAAGAAAAAACCGACTAAAAAAAAAAAACTGCCTAACTAAACAAATGAATGAAATGAAAAACAAGGAGCGGAAAGAAAACAAACCCACCGAGAAAACAAGGACATTCACTCCACTAACCCATATTAGAAAAGTAAAAGAAAATTTAACGTTGGCTTCAACTATGGAACAAAGAAAAATGTTAAAGTGGTCGACAGGAGTGGAGTAGTAGTTAAAAAGTTAGAACTAAAAAAATATTTTGAAAAAAAGAAAAGAAAGAAAAGGAGTCCAATCAGAAATAGAATTTTGACCAGTTAAAGCATCATTTCATTTTGCGGGATGATCGTTGAAGAGTCTTGAGCAGGAACATTAATGTGACGACGGGATGGTTTCAACAATTTCCTCTATGTACTCTGACTCCGGACTGCAATTACAAGGGTACCCACAATTATTTATTTTATTTTATTTTATTTCAAAATTGAAGTTATTGATCAACTGATCATACAATAAAGAGGAAACGAGTTATGAAAAATTGAATGAAATGGCAAAAATCTGATTGGATAACTAATTTCTATGGCAATGAACGAACTACTTCAAAGTAACAGCCACAAATACAATCAAGTTTATTGGGTTTTACGAATAGCAATTTTGGAGAAAATCCAAAAGTTTTTTGTATTTTTAAGAAAGATGAAAGAGAAGAAATTGTAAAGAAGTTACCAAATAAATATGAACCACTATTTATAGCCAAAGGATTATGACCCTTCAATAGATACATTTTCATTAAATATGCACTTTTTTGGTTAGTAGACACATTTTCGTTCAACAGACACATTTTCGGTCAATAGACACCTTTTAAGTCAATACACTTTTCATTCAATAGGAACATTTTCGGTCAATAGACACATTTTTATTAAATAGACACCTTTCATATATATCAAATATGAAAGTTTATGACCTTTCAATACCTTTTGGTATATTCAATATGAAGGGTGTTAGGTTCTAAAAGTTTAGAACAACTGGAAAACCGTGAGCACAAACTTGTTTAGGAATAAATCTTAGAGTATAGAGTTTATGAGACAATACTCAAGGTGTTACAAGTTTGAACACAAGTAAATACAAGCTGCAAAAAGAAAAGTTCAAATTCAGTGAAATCCGACCGATCAAAAATTAGATCCAACCGATCGAAAATCGCAAACATGAAATTTCTGCAGAATTTTATTTTAGACCAAACTCTACTTAAACGTTTTGGGTTTGAAGTGAAACAATTCTAGTATATAAATGAAAACTCTAACTACGTTTTGAGAGGGTTTAGAGAGAAAAGAGTGCATCTTGTGCCTCCAATTGTAGATCTAGGGTTTTGTTCCCAAAGCTCTCTCAATTCTTCTATCGGCAATATTCTTTGAAGAAACTCAAAATTCGGTGTTGTAGAAGTTGCTGCTACAAAGATCAACAAGTGAAGGTGATCTAAAACCTTTGAGTAGAGTCTCAATGTCACAAGCAAGGGTGTGCTTGTGTTGCTATTAATCCAAGAAGAGAAGGAGTTCGTGGATTCGGAACTTGCACGTGGTTGTGTCAGTAATTTACTACATGAGGTAGCATTAGATTTAGGGTTAAGTCTTTTGTAAAAATTTCGATTCTCTTATAGTGGATTTGGTTTACCTTTAGGATAGTTAGGTCAAATCATCTCCAAGTTTTTACCTTGAAACGGGTTAGTTTCATTGGTTTTCCTAGGTAATCATATCGTGGTGTTATTTACTTTTCCGTATCTTTGCATGATATGATTTATTTGTTTTAACCTAGATCTATAAATTAATTTAAGTAATCACTTGGTTAATAAATTAGGCTAAACAATCTATTTAAGGGGTCAAAACAAACTCTCAAATGGTTATAACATTTCAATAGCCGTTTTTTGGTATATCTAATTTGAAAGGTTATAACCTTTTAATAGGCACATATTGCTATATATACTACAACTTACCTTGTATATATCTATATCTACGACACAACTAAACTAGAGACATAAGATTCTATTTCTTATTCCTTCTCACAAAAAACTAATAAATAAAACAACATTGCTTTCTTCTGCCTAACTAATAAAACTATGTGCTATTTCTTTCAATATATCATTTTTTTAATGCATTTTTGGTTACTACTCCAACTCAAAAATAATGGTTTTTTTTTCTCCTAAAACTCATCCAGTAGCTATTCCTGTCTATCGCACGGGTTAGCGACTATCAGTAACTAATAGTCGAAACGTTTGACTTTTTATTGACCTTTTCTTATTGTGCCATGTGGTTACATAAATTTGTGCCACCTCTATATTTAAAAACACAAAAAAATGTGTCTATTCATTTTGCTGTCTAAGCAAATTGTTTAAGTACTATTTTTACTATTGTTGGTGTTCAATTGCACTGTTCCACTGGGTAGTTACCAATTTTGCACCATTCCATGTAAGTTATTTGTTCATTCTTCATGGCCTTTTTCTTCTACCTTCTCTCCCTCTCTATATGCCTTATTTTCTATTTCTTGTGATAACCTTAAAATAAATCCCACTGCAAGTTTAGACTGTTTAGTCATATTTGCAATAAAAATTATTTAGGACCTAATTCCTTCTCTTTACAGATTTGCAATATGAATTACTCAGGAGGCAAGCAATTTCTTCTCTTATTACGACAAGAAAAGTCCATAACAACTTCAAAGGTCAAATTTTGTTCTTTTACGTTGAACCTTCGATCTCTCTCCTCTATTTCTAAATTTTCAACCCCTTTCTTCCCTGCATCACTATCACGACCATCACATCAGACCTTAAACTGCAAGACTGCAACCCCTATCTTCCTTATATTCCTTTTGACTCTTAAAGATTACAAACCTCTTTAATACTTCAACCATTTAGTCAAAACCCTCTCTAATATGTGATATTATAATATAATCTCAAGTATTTGTTCTGCTATGTCCCAATTACAAAGACAATGGCATGAACACTATTTATCTATGTAAGGATGTTAGTTTTTCTTTGAATTTTTTTGGGTATTTTCTAATTGTTTTTGTCGTGATAAAAAAATATTTAATTTTGATCAAAACTGGAGAGGCGAAGTAAAAATCTTTGAAACAAACAGAATTTCTATTGCTTTTTTATTTATTTGGGTTGGTAGAGGAATTCTGATGATGGGCTTTGTTGGTGATAGAAATAGATATTTGAATAACCATTTTGAACAATTCAGAAACTACAAGATGGGATTCATCTAATTTCTTGCAAGGCTGAGTACGAGTCCTCCAATGACTAGCGATCGCACAACAAATTCAAGTTTTTCTTTCCTCTTCATATTATAGATTTATGTTCCTGTTAATTGTTTGATTAAATTTGTTGTATATGATATAGTGTAATTTGAAAAAGCTAGCCCCCTTTTTCTTCGCTATTGTTTTTTGAAGACATTTAAATGCTATTGGAAAGCAAATGGATTTTGCTTTTTAGCGAGATATTGCGTGGTCAACCCAAACTAAATGGTATAGTGAAATTTGAAACTAGTTCAATTTTCGTTAGAGTTTAAATTTGGTCTGGAATTGGTGTAAAACCAGTGTTTTATGCCAGCCAATGAAAATGAACCACATCATTATTTCAGTAAGAGTTTAAATAGACTTTATGGCATAAAATAACAGCACTTTTAAATCCCAAATCACAAATGTGTATCAGACCAAATTAAAAAAAATATCCTCTGCTTCCTCTTTCCTGGACCTCAACCCCACCACACACAGCCACACAAGTTGCCAGATTTGTTGCTGGAGCTACCATGAGCATGGTGTTTTGATCATAAGGTTTGTTTTCAGGATTTGCCCTTTTTCCCAATTTGGTTTTCAAATTGTTGATGGGTTCGGATTTTTTTTTTTTTTGGGACACTAATAACTTGATTTGTTATGGGGTTTTCTGTATTTTGGTATCTTTGATGGGTTTTGATTAGACTCTTAAGTGTTAGGGTTTAAACCCAAAATGAATTTTGTTAGGACATATGTGAGACCTGTTAGAAACATATGTTATGTAAATTGGCTAATCCTTTGACAAAACACACTTTACTTGTAATTGGGTAGATCTAGGATGGATTTAGTACTTCAAGGAACAAGAGTTCAAGTCTAGTATTGAGGTCATGCAAATTTGTCCAAGAAATAAGTGAAGAAGTGTTGTTCATTAAAGCTTGACAGATAGATATCTATCAAGGTTTAATGTAGATGCTCGACAGAAATAGTATCTATCAAGAATTACGAAATTTAGATTTCCGGATTTGTTTTTGTGCATATCCAAGTGTATGTGTGTAGGGTTTCTTTTCTCACAACCCTATACATATATAAGGATTATTTTAAGAGCTTTCAAAAGTGATGCAACTTAATGCAAATTGATTATGCATGCAAATTGTGACCGAAGACAGAATTTGCCCTAATTCTTCATATTCCTTATAGAAGTTGCTGCGTCTTTGCGCCAAGGGTTTTGTAACCAAGGAGCTTCTTGATCTTTATCATTTGGATGAACTGAAAAACTTTGCAGCTAACATCTTCCTCAAGTTGACGTGTTAATCACGTACTTGGATCCATGCATCAATTAGTTAGTCATGTACTAGAAGCTGTGTATTGAAATGAGAGATTGTCACTACATTACAAGTCCAATTAGGTATTGAGGTAAGGGTTCAGCTGTAGGTTGGTAGTAGGTATTGGGATTCCTTTTACTTGTAACCGCTTGTTTTGATAATAGTGGATTCTCGAGAATGGTGATCTTAAATTCACCTAGTGGTGTTTTGCCTCGGTGGTTTTCCCCATTCAAAAACAAATCACCTGTGTCAAATTTATTTTTTGAAGCATTTAACTTAGTTGGTGATTTGTTTATGCTACCATGCTTATTACATGTAATTGAATCTAATTAATTTACTTGGCTAATTAATTGATTAATTTACCTAAAGGGGTCAATACATTCTTTATTTGATGGCACTAACTATGCATACTGGAAAGTACGCATAAGAACTTTCTTGTAGTCTTTGGATGAGAAAGTGTGGCAAGTTGTGGAGATAGGTTGGACCAAGCCAAAGGAAGTGCCGACTGATTGGGATGATGCCAAGATCAAAGCGACAAACGTCAACAGCAGAGCATTGAATGCTTTATTCAGTGCGGTCACCAATGAGGAGTTTAAGAAAATATCATCTACTGAAACTACTAAGGAAGCATGGACTATGCTTTGGACAACCTATGAAGGGACTAAGGTTGTTAAGGACTCAAAGCTTCAAAGGCTTACTACTAGCTTTGAAGAAATTAGGATAGAGGAGGATGAGTCGTTTGATGAGTTTTATGCCAAGCTAAAGGACATAGTGAACTCCACCTTTAATCGTGGGGAAACCATTCCCGAACCCAAGGTTGTAAGAAATGTGCTCAAATCTCTGCTTGAGAGATTTCATGCCAAAATCTCCACCATTAAGGAATCAAAGGACATTGAAAAAATTCCTTTGACAGGGCTAGTTGGCAACTTGCAAACCTATGAATTGGATTTGACTAGGATTGGGAAATCAAGCAAGAGCATGGCATTGAAGGCCAAAAGCAGTGATACAGATGAGTCCTCTGATGATGAAGATTCCAAGATGAAATCCTACATCACCAGGCAATTCAAGAAATTTATGAAGAATGCCAATGCAAAAGGATTCAACAAGGACCAAAAATGATAGGCTAGGAATGTAGGTAAATTAACCAATTAATTTAGCCAAGTGAAATTAATTAGATTCAATTACATGCAATAAGCGTGGTAGCACAAACAAATCACCAGATAACTAAATGTAGCGAAAAATAAATTTGATACGAGTGATTTGTTTACGAATAGGGAAAACTATCGAGGCAAAACCCCACCGGGTGAATTTAAGGTCACCACTCCTGAGAATCCACTATTATCAAAACAAGTGGTTACAAGTAAAAGGAATCTCAGTACTTAATACCAACCTACAGTTGAACCCTTACCCTAATACACAATTGGACTTGTAATGTAGTGGCAATCTCTCCTTTCAATGCATAGCTCTAAGTATGTGACAAACCAATCGATGCATGGATCCCAGTACATGACTAACACACCAACTTGAGAAAGATGTTGGCTGCAAAGTTCTTTAGTTCATCTAGATGATGAAGATCAAGAAGCTCCTTGGTTACAAAACCTTCGGTGCAAAGATGTAGCAGCTTCTACAAGAAAAAGATGAACTAGGGCTAATTGTCTCCGGTCACAATTAAAGTGAATAATCACTTTGCATCAAGTTGCATCACCATAGACAGATCTTAAAATAATCCTTATATATGTCTAGGGTTGTGAGAAAAGAAACACTACACAAACAGCTTGGATATGCGTGAAAAACAAATCTAGAAATCTGAATTTCGTAAAAACCGATAAATATAGCTTCTGTCAAGAGCTGTCGAGAGTTATACATTAAATCTCGATAGATACATTTGTCGAGCTTTAATGAACAACACTTCTTCACTTGATTCTTGGACAGATTTGCATGGCTTCAATACTAAACTTGAATCCTTGTTCCTTGAAATATTAAAAATATCCTAGATCTACCTAAATGCTAGTAAAGTGTTTTTTGTCAAAAGATTAGCCAATTCTATATGACATGTGTTCTTAACAAGTTCCACATGTCCTAACAATCTCCCCCTTTGTTAATCTGTGACAAAACCACAACAAACAAATGAAGTATGAGAGAAGTCATAAATCACTAAACTCATAATCACTTATTGAATACAATAAAATCTAATCCTAACACAAACTCTTGAAAAACCTTGCAAAAAGAGAGTTCATGGCATGATAGATTTTGACAACTTGTCTTTCTGAAACACTTTAAACAAAACTCATCAAGGCATCTTAGTGTGAAATAAAAATAAAAGATTGCATACATAAAGAAACGTGAGCATAAAGAGAGAAAAGAAACAACACATGGAGAGATAGGTGAAATGATAACAACATCATCATAAATATATATCAAAGATAAGTACAATGTTTGCAATCACTAAATGGTCACAAGACTGATGTACAAAAAGATAATGTATCTAAAAAGAAAGAAAAGAAAAGATACTTAAATCCTCACTGCATCCCTCAAAAGTATAAACACTCCACCTATAAAAAAAAAAATTAAAAAAAAAAAAAAAAACATACTAACTCTCCCTAAGTACATGACTACTCTCATCCTAAAACTACTCCCCCTTTTTGTCACGAATGACAAAGGACAAGTCATTGAGAAGCGATCATCTCCTCATCACAAGAAGAGCTAGCATCCTCATCCTCGTCATCATCACTGGAACCATCATCATCATCCTCGTCCTCTGAAGCCTGTGGAGATGGAGAGGGAGATGGAGACGCGATGAAGCCACCCATACGAGCCTGTCATTGTGTGATACAACCAACATGGGTGTTCACCTAATACAACTCAGTAGTAAGTGTATCAAGGTGAGCATCTGTGCACTCAAGCTGTGCCATGATGGCCTCTAGCATCACACCACCCATAGAAGAAGAAGAATGAGCAGAGGTGGATGGAGTGGAAGGAGCTAAAGGAGTCGCCATATTAGTCTGTGGCCGCTTCGGTTGAAGTTGGGCCTCGTTCCATTGAACAGACACCGCGCTGATGGCACCTATGATGGTGAAGTGAGCGAACTTGGGATAGGAGATAGAAGAATGGCAAATGATCCTCATGATAGCAGAAAGAAAGATAAGCTTATCGCGGGTCATCATATCCTTATAGACATCTATAAGGGAGAGAATGAAATGAAAAGGAAAGTCTATGGTAAGGTTCTCAATGAGGGAAAGCAAAAAGTGAGCATGAGGCTTGGTAATGGAGTTATAGTGAGACAAGGGATGGAGAAAAAATGTCATCACCATATTAAGGAACCTCGGACCTTTTGCAAAGCCCGAGCATGAGGTGTTTTGACGATCACCCTATGAGAAAGGTGTATCACAGTAAAGAGACAAAAGTTCGTCTTTGGATATAGTCCTCAGACGTGGACATCCAAGGTAATCAGGATGCAATACCCTCGAAACATGTAGCACCTCAGAGATAAGCTTCGGAGTAACTACAATATGTGTAACTCGTACATGTGTAACAAACTGAGGTATAGAGGTATTGAAACCGTGCATATTGGAGTAGAACTCCTGTATGATCACAGTGGGACAACTCAAGGGTATCTCATATAGGGATTCCCATCCCCGCCTATGAATGAGAGTTGGCAGAGTAGTATCGGAAAAGTTTGATAGAATCACGTGGCGTTCCAAATGAATGCCACATTTGTAAAAGTTCTCTGAGAAGTCTTGACGGGCCTTCTCATCATGGAACCGAATATGAAGAGTAGGATTAGAAGATGCTACTCCAGAACTAAGAAGGTTCCGAGACGGAGTGGTTTTGCGCTTGGGTGCCATGTGCAGACTATGAGAGAAAGAGAGAGAGAGAGAGAGAGAGAGAGGGAGGGAGACAAACAGAAAAGCACCATCAATAGAGAGTACCAAATATGGAAATGAAAAGGTATGTATACATGAACAATGCATGAGTAAGTGACATGCAAAGAAAATTGTATCATGGGTTCAACCCAATCCAATCCTACTAGCACATAAGTTTCAACATATAAACACACATCTATAATGCATGAAACATCATGAAAATGCAAATGTAATGCAATGCATGAGCATATAACATCATATAAGCAAAACCCAACCCAAAAATTTCACAAAATACTCAAAGATTTTCAAAAACCCTAAATATTTTAAGAAAACGCAAAACCTAGGTCTAAATGAGTGAAATGCATGAAGAATGATGGGTAGAGAGATCATACCAAAGGAGAAATGATCACACCAGGCTAAAATCCAAGTGGGTTTGAGGTTTTGAGTGAGAAGTGAGTGTTTGGGAGGTAAAGAGACAAGTTTCTATTGAGAGAGATAAAAAAATGTGATTTGATTTCGCGCTAAAGCTATTTAAAGAAAATACGTCTCGATGGATTGAGGATCTGTCGAGATCTCTCGAGCACTAATTCTTGACCGATAAATCTGTCGACATGCTGTCGAGAATCTATCAACGACAAAAGTACCTTGATAGATCGAAAACAGCTATCGAGAAGCTATCAGCCAGATCGAAACTTTCTCGATGGATAGAGAATCTATCAAGAAACTATCGAGACAAATTTTAGAAAGCTTCGATGGATAGAAGATGCATTAAGATCTGTTGAGAAAAAAAATCCAAGGGTTTCGATAGATAGCTATCTGTCGAGATCTGTTGAGAAGCTATCGAGCTTGTTAAAAACAGTTTTTCGAAGAGAGGAAAAACACATAGAGATGAATGCAATCAAGCAAGCTACTTAACCAAAGATCCAAACAACATGTTAAGCTCTCAAAAACATCTCTCAACAAAAAATTGCAAAGCATTTATAGATCCAAAACACACACACACACACACATACACACATACACACACACACACACTAAACAAGTCTAACCAATTTTATATTTCAAAAACAAGTTAAGACAGTTTAGTGATAGCCAAATCACATTGTACCTGTACATGTATCAAAAATAGCAAAGAATTTGTCTGTTGTGTGTGAAAAACATCGCAAGATTGCATAAGTGTCTCATGTTATGACGATTTGAGATATGAGAAAATCAATTTAACTCACACACAATCATAACTACTTGATGGGGACTATCACTTTCAATGTATATCCTATAACTCTCACATCTCCTAGAAACATGCTTGCAACCATATTTAAAAGCATTTTGATTCTTTTTGCTTTTATTTTTCTTTACATTTTTTTTTCCTTTTGAGCATATCATGTATGGGCATATAAGAGAGATAAGAAATACCCAATTATGTTAAGCTTAAACATCACAATTTTGCTATGCCAAAGTACACAGATGTTTTACATGATTGGCGGGCTTTAGTGGTGAGATGATTATTTATACCTTCCTTTCAGGATTGTTTAGTCCTTTCCATCAAAAAGAGTAATATGAGTGTTAAATGCAAGAGATTACTTAATCATACTCTTCACAAACACGAGCCATAAAGCTCACTTGCTTAGTTGTGTATTGAGATGCTCATCTAAGCTACAAAAGATACAAAATTTAGAAAACTTTGTTTCAATGGCCATCCAAGGTACACAAGTACCAATGTACACAAACACACGTTGTTTTTGTATTTTTCTGATTTTTCATTTTTTTTTATGAAAAACAAAAAATAAAGCAAAACTGAAAACAAACTAACAGAAACATGTCAAACAAAGCATAGCATAAAACTAGACTAACTCAAAAACAACAAAGCAAAACACACAAGTAATACATAAACAAAACGAGAGGGAGAGTGAGAAAAAGTGACTAAATCACTTTGAGCATCTTTCCTTCCACACCTTGAAAGTACCTTTTTGTTTAGCGAACCCTTGATCCGGTGGTAAGGGGGAAGAATTGAAACCATTCAAGTTCGAAAGGAAGACAAGGGCTTTAAGAAGATCTCCAAGAGGAGCAAAAGAGGATGGAAACTGATTCTGGTTTCCGAATGAGGTCATATTGTTGCTTTGTTGAGTGGCTAACCACTTGCAGCAATTAGGTCGAGTATGCCCTGAAGCTCCACAGTGATGACAGAGACGCTGCTTCTTTTGTTTAGACTGTTAGTTATTACCTTTTTTAGTCCTAAGGTTTCTAGTCTCTTTCTTATCAAGCTTAGGGAATGCTCCTAAGATAGATTTTCCCTTGTCTATGTTCTCACTAGCTAAATTAGTTTTGACATCATTGTTCTCAGAATTAACATTATTAGCAGGTGAAACAAACACAGTAGTACTAGAATAAGTAATATTAGGAGAAGAGAATGTTGGGGTTTATAGCATAAAATCCAATTTATTGGCATGTTATGAATAATTAAGTTGTTTAATTATATAAGACTATTTGCAAATGAACTAATGGGACATTATCATAGTCCATACAATGCATTGTATGTGATTTATGTGATTTAGTCACAGAAGATATAAATCACAAGTTCCTTGTAAACTCAAAATGTAGTTCATAGTCGGTGATGAAATTGGGCATTTCAACTGCAAAAACTATAACACATCAACTAAGATGATTTGTCTTGATCATGGAAGTAAAGACTTCTAATTGATGTGTTGATGTGTCTTAAGAGTTAAGACATATTGAATTGGACCGATGTGAGATTAATTATTCAATCAACAACTATCACTTGAATAATTAATTTCACGACTTCTAATTTCATAAACTCTCAATCCTGAGAGGATAGTGAACCCGATCATGAAATGTAGGTTACTTTGATATATCAGAAGTGGGATCTAATATTCACGGTCAAAACCTCAGTATGTTGGGTAACCACATGTAGTGTTGAGGGAACACATATTCTCAAGATGAAATCCATAATCTCTTTTTATAGAGACACGAAATATCCCCTTGAGATAAGTTTAATGGGAACTAGTTATGCAGGGTGCCCACTTTAGCAAGGAGTTACTAAAACTTATATTTATTGAAATTGGATTTTAATAAATGTGAATAACTAAAAGATTAAACTGGGTACTCAAGGATAAAATAGTTGTTTACAAAGTGATAGTTTATTATGACTTTGTTCACTGTGAATATTTCATGGAGGGGTCATATGATATCATTAGAGTCTTGAGATATAATTTATTAATAAGGCCTAGAATGCAATATTTATATAATGGTATTAAATATAATTAATGGTAACTTTGGACTTATCAAGAGTTAACACAAAAGTCCAAGGCCCATTGGAACTAGAGTCTTATTTGTTCTCTTTGGTTCCATCTCATGCCACAAACTAAAGACCAACTGGGCAGACCTAAAAGGCTAACCCAATTAGATAATTAGTTTTTATTTAATAAGAGTTATTAAATAAAATAACTACCAAGGGTAGTTATGATGTACGTATGATGAAAAGAAAAGAAAACAATTTTTCTCCACAAGGAGAAGAAGAAGAACTTTCTTTGAGAATCAATATACAAAAGAATGATTGAAAGACCACACTTCTAGGGCACCATGTGAAATTGAGATGAAGATTAAAGGTATTCTCAAGTCTTGGTTTTGAATTTCACAGCATTAAGGTACGCTTTCTATTCTTTGTTCTATAATTCAATGTTACATGTTATCTCTCATGAATGAAGTAGATCCGTGATTGTTGCTTCTGTTGTGTGTTTTGTATGAGTTGCAAAACCATATTTTCCAACAGAAAAATCATACCCCAAATCGGTTTTGTTAGAAGCAGATTTCTGAAAGCTAAGCATCTCATCAAGCTTTGCACTGGAAGTCCTCTCCAAATGAGCTCTTACTTAAAATAGCTCGGCCTCAAAATTAGTCTTTTCCAAATTAGTCTTTTCAGCCAAGAAATTTTTCTTAAACTGCAGTGCTCCAATGGTCTGATTAGCTTTGTCAAACTCTGTGGATAGCTCTTCTCGATCAAGTTCCATTTTACTCAGCTTCTTGGTGGCCAGCCTATACAATTTCTCATGCTTTTCGAAGACCTTATACAATTTTGCATAGGCTGTATGGATGTCATCCTTTTCATCCATTTTCTCAAACTTAGACTCCATCAAGTCTGCTTCTTCATCCACCTCTGCAACAATCCCCTCTGTAGGATTTACTATGGCAATGAAGGCATTCAAGATTCCCTCATCATCATTATCATCTGAAACATCCTCAAGCTCGTGTCACTTAAGGTAGCAGCAAGGGCCTTGCTTTTCCCATGGTCTTGAGATAAGTTGGACATCCTTGTTTCATATGTCCAAAACCTTGACATCTAAAGCATTTTGGTCCGGAGGGAACAGTATACTGACCGCCTTCCTTAGCATCCTTCTTTCCTCTGTCTTGATTCTTGAACTAAGACGAACTGGATTGCTTACGGTCTTTATCAAATCCTTTTGCATTGGCGTTCTTCACGAACTTTTTGAACTACCTTGAGAGTTCAACCACAATGATGTCATAATTAATTAATATTAACTAAATAAAAAAGAATAATTTTATAACATTAGTAAACTTATTAAAAAAGAATGAATAGAAATTTGAATATTTTACAAACATATTACATGAATTAAAAAAGATAATAATATAGTTAATATTTTAAGTACATGTCTTGACTCATGACTATATAAACAAAAACAAAACAAAAAACATAATTTCAAAATTTTGGAAAAAATATATATCATTTTGAGAGTACATTAATTACAATAAAAAAAACTATAAATATATTAATTATAATTATAATATATATTTTTAATTTTTATCGAGTTATGCTAATTGACACTATTGATGTCTCTAAAGAAGATGTTTAGTGTTCAAATACACCATCCTTATTGCTATAACTACCAATTTTGAAAAGTATTGAAAAAAATTGTATGCTTTAGAATAAGTAGGTTTAGTTTCTAGTCATATTGAATATGGCAAGCAGCAATCTATTGGTTGGTTCTTAAGGTAAACCAATAGCAGCAACATGGAGCTGCTGAAATTAGTTTCTAGTCATTTTGAGTATGACACTACTAAATTATTTTTTTGGTCATTAATAACAGTTTGTAATAATCTATTATTTTGAATTTGTTATAAAGTATTGTAAAAAATGTTGTGTACATGAAATATTTCTAATGATTAAAATTTGAATATTTTTTTTACTTGAGGCCTTAGGCATATAAAATTACTGTTTGGGAGTCTACCATTTGTAACTATAACGCTATTTTGATTGTCAACATGGAACCGACGATATTCAAAGTTTTTTTTTTTTTCGAAGAAGCAACAGTATTCAAAGATGGACTTTTTTTTTTAATAGAAGAAAGATGGACCTATAAACAAACAAAAAAAAAAAAAAACAAAACAGAAGTCCGATGAAATCCAACCAAGAAAAATATAAGACAAACATTAACCATCTATTTTGAAATTTTTTTTATGAAATAACCAGTTTTCCTAATCTTCTTGCACTCTTTGTGGAATAAAAATGATATTCTGCCACCTGGTAGGGATGGCAATTTTTCCCCGCCCCGCTTAACGCGCTCCTCTCCGCTTTGCCCCGGGCGGGTTTCTCCAGCCCCGCAAAGGCGGTGGGGCAGGGATGGAGCAAGATTTTAGCCCCGCACCATGAGGCAGAGGTGGGGATGGGTTTAGACTTTTCAGACCCACCCCGCCCGTCCCCGCCCCATGTTGCTAAGAGTTATAATTGTAAATTTTTTATATTCTAAAATCCTACTATTTAAACAAACATATCAATATTAACTTATTTTATTCTACCTAATGTGGTTCTTTGCCTTTATTTTATTATGTGTTATACTATGAGCTTTTTAAAATTTTTTTTTTTTTATATTATGATTCTCTTGTTAAACACTTGGATATATTATTCAATTTTTTCTAAAAATTGATTTGATTTGATAGGATAAATTTAGTTGTAATTTCAAGTATATTTTTATTAATGAAATAGGTTTCATTAAAAAAATTGTACTAGTTGTAGGGCAAATTAACAAGTAGAGTTTTACGGGGTGGGGCGAGGCTTCGTAGGGTCCCAAGGTGCGGGAATGGGGTGAGAAAGTTTTTCCTGTCATGCGGGACAGGGTGGGGATAGGGTAAGACAAAACCATGCAGAGCGGGGACGAAGACCCCATCCTTCGGCCCTGCCCCGCCCCATTGCCATCCCTACCATCTGGGAACCCATAGATGTCAAGAATAGCAACCATTATGTAATAAGAATAATATTCTACAACCTAGGAACCCGTAGATGTCAAGAATAGTGACCAGTCTTGAAACGTCACATCTGACCAATAAATTTAAAGAGAGTAAGGATTTGGATAAAGTGCATTACCCTTGGATCAAGTGCAACACTTAGGATATTGCACTTGGTGCAATTTACCCACTTCTTCTCACAATTTTTTTTTTATATTTTTTATTTTTTAACTTTAACTTTTTAACTCTCTTTTAATATATTTTATTTAATGATTGAGATTGAAAGTTGCTTTTTCAACTTTCAATCTTAGTCATTGATAACAATTGCCCCAAATTCAATACCCTAATTATTTCACCTGATTAGAGAGTAACACTTATACATAAGGAGAATAGCGACCAGTCCTGAAACATCACGTCAAACGAGTTTACTGCACCATGCATAACTATTTTTTAAAGTTACAAAAAGTAAAAACAACTTCAAATCTCATCCACATCAATTGCATCATATCAATTACAACAGGTGATACCCTATATATACGTATTATGAGTGCCAATGCCCCTACCATTTTCCTAAACTAAAAACCACACTTGATACCAAAATTGGAAGAAGGCGTGATCCCACCACAAGCCACCAGCGGTAGCAAGGACGGATCTACTTAAGGGCAGAGGGGGGCCATGCCCCACACCCCCCCCCCCCCCCCCCCCAAAAAAAACCTTTGGAAAAAAAAAAACATACTAGTATGTATATTAACAAAAAAAATTTTAATTTTGGCTCTTAAATTTATATACTTGGCCCCCCTTCCCCAAAAAATTTACAAACTGACCCAAGAAATCCAACAAATAGATAACAAGAAAAATCTATAATAAAAAAAATGCACATATCCAGATAATAAGAAAATATTTTGACAAATCATAAATCCGGTCTAAGCAAAAACAATAACAACAATTCAATTACAAATCCTAGCAAAAAAAATCACAAAAATCCAATAACTTTTACCCAATTTCTCCCTCTCACTTGAGAGTTCTATGCTCCTCTCAAATGACTTCACCCTCATAGCTATAGAGACAACTCCTATGCCACATATTGATTGCTTCATCCACACATTAGTTAGACTTTGAAAATATTAAGATGTGTCAATTGACTTACAAAGCTCTTGATTATAAAATCCTATTTTTTTTTTTCAAAAGAAAAAATACAAATAATAATTAATAAATTAATGCGAATATGCAACTTTGTCAACCTCTAGTATTGATATTTCAATTTTTTAAAATTTTTGAACAAAGAACTTCGGGCCCCCCTAAGTTTGAATCCTCGTTCCGTCCTTGAATGGCAGTCGCAGCCACTGGTTGCCTCCCAACCTGAAGGCTAGTCTTTTTATATCTCTGTTCGTCATCTTCTTGATAGTACCATATTCATCTCTTCCACCTCACAAATATTCACACCACTTGTTGAAGTCATGAAAACCAAGCACGGCCTTAGACTAGTCCTGCTTCTTGTTTTCATCGCTGTCTGTGTTTTCCTCGCCAGCTGCAGCAACAAAAATGAAAACACACACTCCTATAATAATAATGATGAACATGAATGGATTTCAAGCATTTTCAGTTCCTACCCAGATGATGTTGATCTGCTTTATCACTACTACCAACAAAGAGAAGATCAGGTTCATGAAGAGAGAAGAGAGAGTAACTTCCCAACCCAAGACTCCTACTTCTTTGCCACCGTTAAGGCCACCAGTGTTTGATGGTGCGAAAGAGAATAAGGAGCATATACAGGAGTGTCCATGCTATTCTAAACCCTCAAAAGCCATCATCTACTACAGCCCAGAAACCTTCGTTGCCGGATGAGGAAATGATGAGATCCAATAGAGTTGATCAGCATGTGAGCTCAGGTACTACTTCGCCATCACCACAAGCTGGTGCCCGCCGGAAACCTCTGTCACCACTTAAAAGAAGCAATTGGAGTAGTAGTGAGGATGAGAAAGCGAGCTCAATTAGTGACTCATCATCGTTTATTCCTTTTCCACAACAACCACCACCACCTCCTTTCAAAATTCGGCCACAGAAGCATACACACTATGTTAGGATACAAAGCGATAATAGTTCAAGCTGTGATTTACCAGGCCCAAAGAGTAGTAGCCCTGATGTTAATGTTAAGGCTAAACACTTCATTGGAAAATTTAAAGCTGATCTTGAGAAACAAGGGAGAGGTAAGTCTAATCTAGCTAGGCTGAGAAGTTCGAAAACCAGGTGCTAGAAAAAGGAGCATGTCTAGGATATTCAAGGGCGTAGCCAGGATTTTTTACATGGGGAGGCCAATTTTTTACGACGACGATTATCATCGTTGTATGGACAATCTATATATTTAGGTTGATATGGACCTTCTTTGAGATAAGCTTGTCGGATTTTATCTTATTTGTTGATAGGAAATTCGTATATTTGTTTACGTGATCCTGGATCACGATCTATCTATTTAGAATGAATTCTTGAACATTTGGAAGGGTGTTCATCAAGCATTGAAGTATCACCATTTATTTCTACAGCCACATTTGTTTCTACAGCCACATGTGTCCTAAATTTTGAATTGCTAACCTCTTTTTTCTTTAAGAATGCATCAATTGTTTTTCATTTGCTCATAATTCTTTTAACTTTAAGAATATGACTCAAAAATTAACCTGAAAAGAACTAAAAAAATAAAATCTTAATTAGAAACTTTTACTTAATTATATGGATGTTATTCATACTCAAGAAAAAAATAAAATTTCCACTATAATTTAAATAGTCAACCCATCATCATTTCTATTATTTAAATTTTCCTGTATTTAAATTTTTTTAATTAATAATAACCCTCAAACAAAAGCAAAAATTAAACACACAAGCACACAACATAAACCAAACAATTTAGTACAACACCCACTACCACATGATATCTAACTAATCAAAAATAGATAATAAATCAAAAAAAAAAATTTACCTTAGAAACTTTATCTTCCCTTCAAGACTCATCACAAACAAGCTCCCTTCAAGACTCTTCACAAAGTGCAAACTTTATCTTCCCTTCAACCATATATTTCTCTAAAAATCTATGAAAAATTAAAGAGCATGTGACTATTTAAGTGTAGATAGTTGAGAAAAAAAAAAAAAAAACACTAAAAAGAGATGAAGTGGAAACTGAAAACTCACCCTCTAGCTACACCCCTGCTCTACCGCCCCTGGTCTTTTTTTTTTTTTTTTTTGGGGGGGGGGGGGGGGGTCGTGAGGATTGAGTTTGAGAGGAGGGCTGAGCTGAGCTGAGGGTTTTGTTTTGTTTAGGGGCTGCTAGAACCAGTGGAGTGGGCGGTGGCGTGTACACAGTAGACAAGAAGAGAGTAAAAAGAGAAAAAAAAAAAAGAAACGGTTCTGAATCTTCTGATTTTGAGTTGGAGAATGGGTGATAAAGTTGGGTAGTGCTTTGGGTATTTATATATAAGTGGGCTGTGGGCCATGTTTTGTTTTATTAGAGGATAAAAAGGCCTACAATTGAAACTAGAGCCTGGAAGTGAATTGAAGTATTAAACAGAAATGGAAGGGGGGGCCGGATGTACATCATTGGGGGGGGGGGGGGGGGCCCAATTAAAATTTGTATATATACTTATGGACTTTTTTTTTTTTTTGTGTGTGCAGGGGCCACGGCCCCCCCAAGGGGCAGCGTGGCTCCACCCCTGAGGATATTATAAATGAGCTATTAAGCTATTTGAAAGTTATAAGAAAAGCATGTTGAATGTGTTATAAGTCTAATAGAAAGTTTATGATAAAGTAATTTATAGTCTATTTAAAGATAAGGTTATTGAATTATGTTTAAGTTTCTTATTATATCATTTTATTATTATATGGAAGGAAAATGAAGTATTTTCATCAGAAAGTTCATAAGTATATTAAGAATAGTATGAAGACTATTTATCAAAGCTGACATATCCATAAAATATAAGGAGAAGAGATTTTTTTTAAACTCTTTTGTTTTCTATTTGAACTTTAGCTGTCTTCTGTGTTCTTCTGTATGTGAGAGAGAGCAGTCTTGGTTGGCACGTTACAGAAAAGAATGCATTGTCCGCCATTGCATGTATGAGTCTTAACATTATCACACTATGGTTTTGGTATAAACGGCAAGGCTATCATTTCTTGTGTGCTAATTGTTTCACTAAAACTTGTGGAGATTGCTCCCACCTTATATCCTCAACCCACCCTACTTTGAGTCGGATTTGCTCAATGCTCTACTTCAAATTCATAGTAAAAGAAGGATGTGATAAGTGTAATTTTTACATGATTTTTATTATCCTCTTATTTATTAAAATTGTTAGTTTTCCTTTATTTCTTTTGATTTGATTTGATTTTTATTTATATTTATCTATTAATTTGTTCTTTGAAGGAATGAGAAGATTCAAATTAATCTACAAGGGCTTTACATGCAAAGTGGGGCTAAGCCAATTAAATCCAAATCCAACTCAAATTAGGATTCCAGCTTGCACATCAGTTAGTATTTTTGTCATAACTTTCGACTCAGATATCCAATCGAGATGATTCAAGTTGGACTAGAAATTTAACTTAAAGGGCTACAACTTTGTATTTACCAAAACTCCGAATTCCGACTTTAAATGGGCCAAAATCGTCGGTTAAGTGAAGCCTAAAAATCTGGAATTTTCTCCAAACAGGAATAGGATTCCTTGACCTATTTAATGGCTCTTTAGGAAAAAAAAAAGAGAGAAAGAAGAGAAACCTGAGAGGAAAAGGGGGCTGTCGCATAGAAGAATTTGCTTTTGGGAGTCTTTATGAAGAGGAGGATCTGAGCTTCATGTTGATCAACCAATGCAGATGAAAGACATAAGTTTTATTTGTTTTCTTTTCAATTTTATTATGAACTAAATTTTATTTTCTAGAGCAGTGATATAGTCTAGCAATGAACACACAATTTATTTTCTGAGTTATTTTATTTTTAATATTTCCATGATTGAGTGTTTAATTCTTATTCTTAATGCTTACTATTTTTTACAAATTATAGTTTGATAAATTGAATTACAATGAGACCGAGAGGTGATTTGTTATTTTAGTTCTAGAATTAAACACCATTAGTTGAACGAAAGTAGAGATGCGTTACCACGACTTGTGTGATTTAAAAAAAAATTCAAAGTACGTAATGAGTCTCCAATTAATTATATTCACATAGAGATATGGAATTGTTAGTTGGAGATATTTTTGATATTATTCGAGAGAAGATATTGAATACTTAAGGAATTTTTAATCATCAACGGGAGATTATTATAATTTAATAATTAGGAAGAATAAATTGTGTGGGATTTGTTAGGTTAAATCAACTGCTCTAGATCCATTCTTATCATATTTTTACACTGTTAGGTTTTTTTATGCCTTGTTAATTCTTTGTTTTCGTAGATTTATTTTTATTAAATAGTTTAATTTAATTCAGAGAATAGAATGTTCCATTTATTTTCGATTTTCCAAATAGTAATTAATTTAGTGAATTTTGGTATTCAATAACATAGTTAATCCTTGTGGGTTCAACATTCGTTTTCTAAAAACACTTTACTACTTGTTACGATTCTGTGCTCTTGCAGATTATTTTACGTGAACAAGTTTTTGGCGCCGTTGCCGGGGATTAATTATTTGTTATTGATATTGATACTAGCTAGATATTTACTACTTTGGATTTTATTTTATTTAATTAAAAAAAATTAATTAGGTGCATCTAAGTTTGTTTTCTTTCTTTTCAGGAATTAGATGTGCATGCCCCGATCTAAACCATTAGAGCATACACTCTTTGATCCTAAAATTGAAAGAACCTTACGTCAACTAAAGAAAGAAAAGAAGAGCCAACACATCTCTATCTAAGATGGCCGATCAAGAGCAAAAGGCGTTAAGGGATTATGCTATGCCCTCGGTAAATGGAGCTACATCGAGAATAAGGAGGCCAACCATACAAGCCAATAATTTTGAGATCAAGCTGGCCATCATTCAAATGATACAGCAGACTGTCCAGTTCGGGGGGTTGTCATAAGAGGATCCTAATGTCCATATTGCAAATTTCTTGGAAATTTGTGATACTTTTAAACATAACGGAGTGACAGATGATGCGATTCGACTAAGGCTTTTTCCCTTCTCACTTAGGGATAAAGCAAAAGTTTGGTTGAATTCTTTGCCACCTGGCATCATTACTACATGGGAGGAGTTGGCACAAAAATTCTTAGCAAAATATTTCCCTCCTGCAAAGACAGCAAAGCTAAGGAATGATATCACCTTCATCCAATTTGAGGGTAAATCATTATATGAAGCATGGGAGAGGTACAAAGATTTATTGCGATGGTGTCCTCATCATGACCTTCCAGCATGGCTTCAAGTGCAAACATTCTACAATGGTCTAGGAGCTACAAACAGGTCTATGGTTGATGCAGCAACTGGTGGAGCTTTAATGAGTAAAACTCATGAGGCAGCTTATGAACTTCTGGAAGAATTGGCATCCAACAACTATCAATGGCCTAAAGAAAGAGCAATGCCAAGAAAGATAGATGAAGTTTTAGAACTTGATTCTATTACCTCATTGGCGGCACAAATGGCAACTTTGTCTCAACAACTAGGTAAAATGAATGTTAATGATATTCAAACTAATGTTGTTTGTGATCATTGTGCAAGAAATCATTCAAGTGTCGATTGCTAAGTGGGAAATCCTTTTGCCCAATCGAGTTATGGACAAACAAATTACGTGTCAAATTTTCAATGTCAAAATAATCCATACTCGAACACGTACAATCCTGGATGAAGGAATCACCCCAACTTCTCATGGAGCAATAACCAAGGGCAGGCTAAATCACCTCAGCAATTTCCACAGCAAGAGAAGAAGCCGACACTTGAGGACATGTTCATGTAGTACATGCAGAAGACAGATGTGGCAATCCAAAACAACTTAGCTTCAATCCGTAATCTTGAGATGCAGATCAGTCAGCTCTCAAGCATGCTCACAGAGAGGACTACAGGAACTTTGCCAAGCAACACTGTCACCAATCTGAAAGAACATGTAAAGGCAATATCATTGAGAAGTGGACGAACATATGAGGAGCCAAAAGTAACAAATGCCAAACAAGATGAAGCTGTGGATAATGAGGAGTTAAAGATGAAGGAAGCCAATTCAGAGATGAAAGAAGTGGAGCAAGCTGAGAAGACTAAGGAGAATGAAAGAGCTTCAAAATAAAAAAAATCCAGGGAAGTTACTTTTGAGACTTATTCTCCTTCAATTTATGATCCACCAATTCCTTTTCCGCAAAGATTAAGAAAAAACAATGTGGATGATCAGTTTTCTAAATTTCTAAGTATATTTAAGCAATTGCATATTAATATTCCTCTCATTGAAGCTTTGGAACAAATGCCTAAATATGCTAAATTTTTGAAAGATATTATATCAAAGAAGCGGAAATTGGAGGAGCATGAAACAGTATTGCTGACAAAGGAGAGTAGTGCAATCTTACAAAAGAAGCTGCCGCCTAAGCTAAAAGATCCGGAGAGTTTCACTATCCCGTGCCCTATAGGAAAATCTTACTTTGATAGAGCTTTATGTGATTTAGGGGCAAGTATTAATCTAATGCATCTTTCTGTTTTCAGGAAATTGGGTCTTGGAGAAGTAAAGCCGACCACTATCTCTTTACAATTGGCGGATAGATCCATTAAATATCCAAGAGGAGTCATTGAGAACGTATTAGCAAAAGTTGACAAGTTCATCTTCCCAGCTGACTTCATTGTCCTTGATATGGATGAGGACGAGGAGATTCCTTTGATATTGGGTCGACCTTTCCTTGCGACAAGGAGAACCTTAATAGATGTCCAGCGAGGAAAACTTGTTTTGAGGGTCAGAGAGGATGAGGTCACTTTTGATGTATTTAAGTCTATGGAATTTCCTTCCGAGACACATTCTTGTTTTCAAATAAGTGAGCGAGACATGATCATGGCCGATGAGACTTGTGCAATTGATTTTCAAAAGTTACCACTTGAGGTACGTCTTACTCACTCTACACCTGTTAAATTCAATAATGAAGAGGTTAAAGAGTGTGAAAGATATTTGGAGGCTACACCACTCTTTCCTCCTTCAATGCAACCAAAAGTGGATGACCTAAAATCATGTCAACCAACATCTCCACCAGAGGAACCTCCTAAACTTGAGCTCAAACAGCTTCCACCAAATTTAAGGTACGCTTTCTTAGGCCAAGACTCTACTTTGCCAGTTATTATTAACAGTTCTTTGAGTAATGTAGAGGAGGAAAAGTTGCTGAGAATCTTGCGGGAACACAAAATGGCTTTGGGTTGGACCATCTCTGACATCAAAGGAATTAGTCCTTCAATTTGCACACACAGGATTTTAATGGAGGATAACATCTAGCTATAGACGTTAAATAAAGCGCTTTTGGGAGGCAACCCAAGTTTTTTATTTTTATGTTTATGTTTTTATTTTTCATTTTTTTTCTTTATCTTTTTTTTTTCTTTCATTTTGTAGGAATAAAGAGACCAAAGAAATCTTCAATGGGTACACGGCTGCACCTCAAGGAAAAATATTCAATTAAAAATCAAGGGAGCATCTCTTCTCCTTTCTCATTCTTTTAATTAGTTTTTCTTCCTTTTTCCCATTGAGGACAATGTGAAATTTAAGTTTGGGGGAAGGCAATTTATTTTATTTATTAAAAAAAAAAATTGCCTATGATAAGATTATGGTTGAATTTTCTTATAATTTTTAGGAGTCATTCTCATTGCTTTAGTCCAGTTGTTAATTCTTTACTTGATCTTGTTTAATTTGATATGATCATTAATCATTGTGCATACCTAGAGAAATTTTATGTGAATTTTGTAAATTTTGATGATCTCTACTTATTCTAGAATTTGTTGAATTACTCTCATGGAGAAATCTTATACAGAATATTACTTGGGAAGTGATTTAGGCATTCTTTGAATCGATTGAGCCTTTCAACCTTACCTCTTTATTATCTTTATCCCTAGTTATCCAACTTATCTATTCTTACATTGGGTTGAAGAAAAGAGAAGATATATGAGTGTTTGAAAGGAGAAAAAAAAAAAAAAAATTTAAATGAAGAAGAAAAAGAAGAAGAAGAAGAAGAAGAAAATTGTACAAGAGTTCCATTTACTCCAATTTTTTGAGTTGCTTAGTAACTAGGGGTATTCATTACCAATGTTTACTCTTACGTCAAACTGTAACTTGAAATATGAGTATGCAAAAGCACTTCAAGTTTGTGACTTGTTGAGTAACTGGGTGCATCCATCACAAATGCCTGCATTCATGTCAAAAGATAAGTGACAACTTAAAGTAAGAAAAAAAAATTTGATGAAGAGAAGTATTTTGAGATATTCAAAGGACTGAGAAAAAGTTATATTTTAGAAGTGAGAATGCTCTATTTGCTTGAATCTTATCTTTTCTTTATAGCCCTCACTATATCCATACATCACAAGCCTAATAAAGACCTATTGATCCTGGGTAATATTTTGTTTTATATTAGTGGAGAGTGATTTAAAAGGCAAGCTTATGGAGTTTTTAGAGTTCTGTACTTATTTACTTGTTTGCATAAAACTATCCAGGAAGCTAATGATGAAGTGAGAATGATAATGCAATGGAGTTGAGTTTTGAATTAACTTTTGGACTTGATTAATTTGAAATGATTCCTTTGAATTATAAGCTTTATGCAGATCTTTGAGGCAAGAAAAAAAAAAGAGAAAAAAAATTTTAAATTTATGAAGCAAAGCTTGTTTTAGTTGTTTTTTTTTTCTTTCTTTGCTCGAGGACTAGCAAAGTTTAAGTTTGGGGGAATTTGATAAGTTTAATTTTTACATGATTTTTATTATCCTCTTATTTATTAAAATTGTTAGTTTTCCTTTATTTCTTTTGATTTGATTTGATTTTTATTATATTTATCTATTCATTTGTTCTTTGAAGGAATGAGAAGATTCAGATTAATCTACAAGGGCTTTACATGCAAAGTGGGGCTAAGCCAATTAAATCCAAGTCCAATTCAAATTAGGATTCCAGCTTGCACATCAGTTAGTATTTTTAGCATAACTTTCGGTTCAGATATCCAATCTAGATGATTCAAGTTGGGCTGGAAAGTTAACTTAAAGGGCTACAACTTTGTAGTTTATCAAAAGTCCGAATTCCGACTTTAAATGGGCCAAAATCGTCGGTTAATTGAAGCCTAAAAAAGAGAGAAAGATGAGAGGAAAAGGGGGCTGCTGCATAGAAGAATTTGCTTTTGGGAGTCTTTATGAAGAGGAGGATCTAAGGACAAAGGCGAGAGCTTCATGTTGATCAACCAATGCAGATGAAAGACATAAGTTTTATTTGTTTTCTTTTCAATTTTATTATGAACTAAATTTTATTTTCTAGAGCAGTGATATAGTCTAGCAATGAACACACAATTTATTTTCTGAGTTATTTTATTTTTAATATTTCCATGATTGAGTGTTTAATTCTTATTCTTAATGCTTACTATTTTTTACAAATTATAGTTTGATCAATTGAATTACAATGAGACCGAGAGGTGATTTGTTATTTTAGTTCTAGAATTAAACACCATTAGTTGAGCGAAAGTAGAGATGCTTTACCATGACTAGTGTGATTTTTCAAAAAATTCAAAGTACATAATGAGTCTCCAATTAATTAAATTCACATAGAGATATGGAATTGTTAGTTGAAGATATTTTTGATATTATTCGAGAGAAGATATTGAATATTTAAGGAATTTTTAATCATCAACAGGAGATTATTAGAATTTAATAATTAGGAAGAATAAATTGTGTGGGATTTGTTAGGTGAAATCAACTGCTCTAGATTCATTCTTATCATATTTTTACACTGTTAGGTTTTTTTATGCCTTGTTAATTCTTTTTTTTTCGTAGATTTATTTTTATTAAATAGTTTAATTTAATTCAGAGAATAGAACGTTCCATTTATTTTTGATTTTCCAAATAGTAATTAATTTAGTGAATTTTGGTATTCAATAACATAGTTAATCCTTGTGGGTTCGACATTTGTTTTCTAAAAACACTTTACTACTTGTTATGATTCTGTGCACTTGCAGATTATTTTACGCAAACAGGATGCATACGGCTGGCAAAAAAATACTTCATTCTAATCAGGCCTTTTCATTGCTGCAAAAATGCCAGATGACAAAATTCAATGGGTGCAATATCACTAATATATAGTGTGGAAGCAAGAAATTAGCCTTTACTAAACGACTTGCCTATAATCACAATTAATTTTTATTATAGGTTTAATACAAACCACTATGAGAGATTTGAACAAGGAATAGATAATTCTCAGTTTTATAAAATTGTGTGAAAGACTTTATTCATATGATTATTTCTCTTACATTCCTCACCCAGTGTTTCGTTCCTTTCTATTTTTGCTTTTTATCTTTCTCTTTCACTGTCCAGAAGAATTCTCCCTTCATTTATCTGTCTTCTTTCTTTTTATACCCTTCCTCTTTCTTCTTTTTTATCCTTATCCTTTGCTTATTTCTCTTCATTTTCTTCTCTAGCATGTGCCATAGTAGGTGCTGTCTTGGTATGGTTGGGCAGCCTTCTGTCCCATTAGACTCTTATTTTATTGAGGTTATGATAAACAAAGACTTTTGGGCCTTTTGTGTTACTCTGATAAGTTATTTGTTACTCTAAGTGCAATTATGTCAAGTGGGTTGCTGTCGATTCATCAGGAAGATCCTGAAGGACATCCTCAAACATTTTGCGCATACCCCGGTAAGATGTCTTTGACAGCTCAGAACACGGATTGGTGTGGGCAGTTTGATCAATAGGTTTTTACCTTGAGCGACGCAAGTGCTTTACTCATGCTCAGATTTGGGGTGATGGGTCCTATTAGGTCAAATTCCAAGGTTTGAGTTCTTGAGGGTGTTTATGATGACTTCTTGTTTTACCTTTGATCCGTATTTTGGGGTATGAGTCTTTGTTGTGGGGTTCTATATTTCAGAGCGATATGTTTTGAGCCTATTCTAACCTAAGGCCCAATGCTTACTTGGATTTTATGTGCCACTACCCTACAAATAGTATTGCCACATATCATAATCCGCCATGCTATGACTGCTTTATATTTACTGAATAGATTCATGATCTTATATAAATGTGTTCAAATATTCAGATACATTGGTTGGGCAGTAAGTAATCAATTTCATCATTCTATTGAGCACTAATGTCAAAACTCAACAGCTTCACTTGTCATGATTAAATGAAAGCTATCAAAAATCAAAGGACTGAACAAAACCAATTTCAAGAGATATTAGTTTCTTGAATAAAAAACTGCCTACGTTGAATTTCATCATGCTAATGCAACCAAACTTGTCAAGGTCATTTCATAAGTAATTAAGGAACATGCCCTTGAGTAGTGCAATTTTCACAAAAAGTAATATGAATTTTTCTTGCTATGTTAAAATTTCCCACAGAATTGAAGTTATTACTTATTACAATACAATTTATTCAAAAGACTAACAGCAAAATTGGTCCATTGTTACTAATTAAAGAGTTCACAATAATTCGGAAATAGTCAACTCAATTTGCTTTGAAAACAATACTGAAAAATGATATTTTCTCATTATTTTGACCATAACTTTTTATTCACAAAGAATTTTTTAGTGATGTTTATTTAATTAGATATTAGACATCTTGGCTTCAATACATATATTGTGCATGATTTGAACTTAAATTAAGTGAGTTGTGACCATTTGAAGTTGGAACAAAAATATAGTTGAAATTAAGGGTTTTAGGAAGCATGCGTACACATTCTTGAAACCTGCGTATGCAAACCCATTTCTAGGCCTTCAGAACTTGGGTTTTAGGCCCCAAAACATCATTCGCTGATGAGGCCAGCCCCTCGACCCTTCGAAATGTCCAAAGACCTCTAAAAAGCCCTTAAAACCCTAGTTTTAACGTATAAATACTTCACTTTTGTCTCTAATCCAAACCCTAGCTAGAGAGAGTTATTTTTGTGCCACCATCTTTTCTAAAACCCTAATCATATTTTCTAAAACACTCACACAACATCTAAGCATGTTTTTTATAGATTCAAAACCAGTTATTCTAAGCTAGAAACTAGTTTTCCATTCATTTTCTAAAACTTTTTCAATTATATTCTTGTTCTGGTAATTTACTAAGTTCTATTGTGTTCTTTATTTTCTCTTGTAATCTCAATCTAATCTTAGAATTGTAGGCACTGAGGGGTTGGTTAAACAATCTTAAATCTGTGGTTCTGAAGCAAGGTGAGTCTCCTTTCCATGATTTCTCACTTTGCTACATAGGATTCACATGATTCTTTGTCATGTTATCTTAAGTGTTCTTATCATATTTGATTGATATTATGATCTTTTTATCTATGTTAATTTGACCTTGGGTTTATTTTAATAAGGCCTTACAGTTTTGATGTTGTTATTTTAGTTTCTATGTAAGTTTAATATATTTATTATTTTAAGTTTAATATCTTTGGTTTGTTTATGGTTATTTAGTTATGTTGATGATTTGCTTTATTTTCCTTATGTTAGTTTAGTGTTTAAGGTTTCTAACATGCTTCTTGACTTCAAGGTTAACATATTGGTTTGATTAAACTTGCAAAGTGTGATTTTTACATGTTCTGTGTTGAGGATGCATACGCATACTAGAGTATGCGCACACATGTTTTTGAACATATGTATGCATGGTTAAGTATGCGTATACATCCTAAACCCAGATTTGGGCAATATTTAATTGTTTTTATTTAATTAATCATTTTTCTATGTGTTCTTTGATTCGATTTGACTTTGTTTAGGTTAATTATTTATGCTTAATTGTTTTCCATATTTGTCTTAGTCTTTTTTCCATGTTAGGTTTATTTTGTAGTCCTTCCTTATGTGTGTGATTTAATTGTCAACTTAATTTCTATGTTTAATATAATCTATTTGATTTGTTTAATTTGTTTCCTTATGAGTTGTGATGTGAATGTCTTTTTTAATTAAGTGCGTGGTGTATGTTTAGGTTAAGAATTAGGGTGCTCTAAATAAATTCTTTAATTAAATATGGTCTAGCAACACATAATAAAGGCTGGCCTACAAGTTGGACGGTCTTAGGTGCCTAACACCTTCACAAGCCATACCATACCTAAGTTTGGGTATAGCTTGGAAAGATACTAGGCACCCAAACTTCGAACCCATAATTTGGTATGCAAACCTATGCATGTAAGTAATTGGCCCAAAAGATCCAATTTAGCTCACAGACTTAAACCAGGTGGGGACACCCACATCCTCTGTCTCTGATCCATTTGGCTAAAGCGTGCTTTCTAAAGGGGGACAAACCACGCAACATGAGTTAGGCGTGAAACAATGGGCTAGCTCATAGTACCATTGCTATCCAACAAGGCTGAATTGCTTACCAGAGTGAGAATGGCGGTAATGAAATGGTGGAATAGAATCGCACTATAAAGATAAAGATCAAGAACCAATTTTCCGCATTTATCACCCAAAAAAAAAAAAAAAAAGCTTCCAAAATTTGTAAAATTCGAGAAGAAATATTCGTCATTGACAGATGACATTCATAGCTAATAGTTATACTTCCTAACCCCAAATCATAATACTTTCCAAATATGTCCATATATGAACATACTCCAAATTATTTTCTTATTACCAATAACATAGTAATTGTCAAAATTAAAACTCATAATGAAGATGTTGAGCATGAAATGCATACCTTCAACCATCTCCATGCTACCTCATGGCTTTCAGAGCTTACTCCGGAAAGCATGAAAATAATATCTTGATTTTGAACCTAAAAGGATATTGAGAAGAAGCAACGGTTAGATTGGCAAGGAAGATGAGGCGGATTGAAACCATAATTTGATATGCACAAGCAAATACCTCATCGGACAACATAAAATTTAGGAACTCACGAACTATATTTGGGTCTGGACAATATACAATACAACCTGGATAAAAATCAAAGAATGGCATTAAATCTAAGTAGCTTTCACCCACAAAAGAGTCACATGATACTAGTTCAAATATTGCTAATTCTTACATAATAAAGGCGGTTCCTTCAATTGCACTATATCTGCTTCTCTATAGAGCTTCAGTAGGGACTCAAACCCATTCCTATTTACAGTGCTAGTGTTAACTGCATTACAGCAATATAAGCAGCCTGCAGAGCATATTGCACATCTGTATATCAACCTTGAGAAGGCCCCTATGAATGAGGAAGTGATTCAGATAGACAGTTGTCAGCTGACAATAGGAGAATTTCTATCATTCAGTAACATCTGAAAGAGTTAGATTACTTCTCCTTTCAATAGTGCACTTAAATGACACTCTCCAGAAATTGATTCCCAGCCAGATTTTCTGCACAAAAAAAGAAAAAAAAGAAAAAGATATTTAGGAGTATGAAGAAGCTTACATTACATCACTCTATAACCAAAAGAAACTACCAAAGAACAGGAAATATGTCGCCTTAATAAGCTAATAGGCAGTCTTAAGTCAGCCAGTTCCTTTGCTGAACTCTAGTCACTGGAATTCTACCCTGCTGCAATACCCAACCAATGAACCAGGCATGAGATCAGAAATCTAGTATACTTCGCACAAGGTGATCATGCCAAATTGCCAATATTTGCAGCATACCCACTACAACAACATATGATACAGTTATTTATTCAATTTTGGACATTGTGCATACCAAATTTATCTGTCGCTGTAATTAATCACTATCTGTTTCCCAAGTTGAGCTGCAATATAATTAACCCTGCAGAAATGACTCTGTTCAATATTAACCCATGGTTGTTTATCGCAGTTCTCCTCATTTTTGTGTTAAATGTGCTTGAAATTTGGTCGGGAGAACGTACCAGTTCAGATACACACAGTTTTCGAGGATTCGATTTAAAAAAGGAATGTCTTGCATTTGTAGTATGAACCAATGGATGAGGTATTTGGAATAATACATAGTCCGTAAGCATATAAATGAGTTAACAGGAATTGCAACTGCAGATCCTAGATGAAATTTGTGGCTCATGTTTGCTTATTTATCAATAACAAGACACAATGCAGATATAGATTCTCAAATCATACCACACTCTGGAGAAAGAGTTTTTACAGAGGACAAAAACCAAGAAGGTGTGACATGGCATAAGTATCATGAGGACTAAGTCGCACCCCAAGCAACATGAAATTTTTTAGCCCTCCAACCAATCAAAGACAATAACAGCATTTATTAACATTGAATGTGATCATAAAGAACAGAAGTTACAAACCAATGACATTAAACAAGAAATTTCAAGAAGTAATCACATGTAAAGTTCTCACGAAATCTATATGAATTATAGTTATAACATTTACATAGAAGTTTTACCAAGAAAATATGGAGTCATTGTTTGGTGCTGCATATAAAAACAACCAACTCTAGAAGTTAAGAACATGAACCATCTCACCTGGAACATGTCACAGCTCCAAGATAACCCTGCAACATTCGAATAACAGTAGATCCCTTTTTGTAGCTGATGGCATCAAATATTTCCTCAATTGAACGAGCATGGTGTTCCTCCACCTGAAAATATGCCCAACAGCTTGTGAAGGACATAGTTGAATTACACGTTGAAGTTACGCCATATATACAGTGGCGGCTCCAAGAATTTTTCTCAGAGTATTCCTTAAGAAGCATAAATTGTACAATCTAATAAAAAGATAAATTTATATATTGACAACAACAACAATTAAAAAAAAAACACGCAAATACATAAAATTTACAATTGTCTTCTACGATTTTTCATATTTTGAAATCGGTACATGATAATCTCATTATCAATGCTACAAAGTATATTTCTTTCAATGTACACAACCAAGCAATCATTCATCCATTGAATTTAGAACAAATTATGGAGCAAAATTTAATTTTATTGGCATATAAAAAACTATGCGTGTTCCCAAATTTTTTTTTGAAGAGTAGACAAATAAAAATTTTTAAATTATTATATATTAAAAAAAAAATTCCAGGTCAGGGTGGTCCTGGGACCACCCTGGCCTTAGGTGGCGCCGCCCCTGCATATATAGCAAATTGCCTAACTATTTTCTCTCATTTAAAGTCATAATTGGGACTTCATTAAGCTATACTAATAAATAATGGTGTTGCAATCTTTGAAGTCAGCTTATAAAAAATTTCCTCGCCTCCCTCCTACTGGGTAGAACTCCCCACAAACAGATGACAGATTCACACGTTATGAGCACAAACACTCAGACACATTAACTGTGTGTCAATGCATTTACCTTGATGATGTTCGTTGCAGTGCTTGAAAATTCAGTACAACAGGCCATTTGAGGAAGCAGTTTGCTTTTCGTAGCTATTTCTCATCATTGATTTTATCACTGCATGCGCTAACAAGCTACATAATTTAACATGCATAAGTGATGTATTGCCACCCAACAGAAAATTCTAGCACAAACTTTCGCTTACTTCACTAGAATGTGATTCCAGTGTATCCATACTTAGGCCACCAGCTGTTGTCAAAGAAATTAAGTCCATATTTTCCACTAAGGAAACATGCTGTCAGTGACCATATAGCTTACCTGGATATTTAAGATCAATGAAGATACCTAAATCAGAAAATTGAATGCAGGAGCTGTTAGGCCTCAGAGTATATTCCTAAAGTTTTGGGAGCAAAAAAAGAAGCAGCAGCTAACAGGGTAATTAGATATGTAACTTACAATCTGCTTCTTGGCAACTGGAGAAAGCAAACCATCATAAAGTAGCTCATTTTCACGACTGTGATCATATCATAACTCTCCATAGCCTCACCAGAAAGTGCAGGGACAGCAACTATATCCAGTTTTGGAAGAGGGTAAAGAGTTAAGTACCTAAATGATTTCATAAGCAGGGATGACTAGCATTATCATTACAGAGAACTTGAAACTCTCTTCAACCAAAGACGAAAAAACAGTTTACTAACTTTTGATTACTTGTCACCTACACTATACACTGGTTCAGTTTTGGGGTAGGTGGACCTCCATGGATAAAGGACGGCAGGTTATCCAAAGCAGTCTTTGTATTATTAGAAAGCTTATTGAACAAGAGACCCAATGAGAGAAAAAAAGCCAAGTGTTTACAGGAATTTGCTGTGGGTGCAATCATATAGTTCAGCTAACAATCGATTGAAAGAAAAGATGGGAAGAAAAAAAAGAAATTCATTCCGTTCTTTGGAAGGTCAAAAAAGAAAGTATTGAAAAGTTCATCTTCCTTTAAACATTAGTGTTAACATATATAGTGTTGTGGGCTTTAGGCCCAGTTAGGTTACTTGTATAGCACACATATTTACTTGTACTGCACACATATGCCTCCTATATAAAGGCATCTATGTACATTCTTTTATACATGAAATACAATACAATTACATTCAGTATTTCTAACATGGTATCAGAGCAGTGTAACAATGATAGTCAAGTAAATGTGCAGGAATAGATCTTACCCGAGTTGAGTGACGAGGTGGAATGTCTTGTGCAAGATCTTCAGGCGGAGCAGGAGCAGGAGACCCAAGCTCAGGATTGGGGTTGAGTAGCTCGTCTTCAACCTGTTCATCTTCCACCTGTTCATTAAAGGGTGAACTAGGAAAGGGATCAGTGATATCTGGTGGTTGGATAGAGAAGTCTACCATAACAGAATCAGGAGCAACTATAGGAGGATCAGGAGCAGCTACAGAAGGAATATGTGTCTCATCTGGAAAAAGGTCTAAGACAGAGGAGGAAGACAAGGAAACACTGAAATGAGAAAGTTCGACAAAGAGGCGATGTTCCCAAAAGACAACATTACGGGAGACACGAAGACGATGAGAGACAGGATCATAACACCTATACCTCTTTTGAGTTTCGCCATAGCCAAGAAAACAACAAAGCCTTGACCGAGGTTCAAGTTTGTTATGCTCATGTGGCTGAAGAAGAACGAAACAAGCAGATCCGAAGGAGCGAAGGTGGTGATAGTCTGGAGGTGACCCAAAAAGACGCTCATATGGAGTTTGATTTTGGATAACAGGACTCGGAATGCGATTAATAGTATGAACAGCATGAAGAGCAGCTTCACCCCAAAAAGGAGCAGGAACTTTAGCAGAGAGAAGGAGAGCACGAACAGTGTCAAGAATATGACGAAATTTTCGTTCGGCTCTACCATTTTGCTGAGAGGTACCTGGGCAAGTTAGTTGATGAACAGTGCCATAGGAATGCAAAACAGCTTGGAAAGCATATTGAGTGTATTCAAGAGCATTATCAGATCGAAAAATTTTGATGCGTCTGGAAAACTGAGTTTCAACCATTTTTGCAAAATTAGAATATATTTCCAATAATTCAGAACGATGTTTCATATTAAAAATCCAACTATAGCGAGAGTAATCATCAACAAAGACAACAAAATATCTAGACCCACCAATACTAGAGACAGAGGAAGGCCCCCAAACATCAGAATGAATAAGATCAAAGATATCAGTGGATATGGATTCACTAGTATTGAAAGGCAAAGCTGGTTGTTTTCCTAACTGACATGAAACACAATCAAAATTTTCTGTGGACACTGAACCTAACAAACCTTTAGAAGCCAATTGTTGTACCCGAGAGGAAGATACGTGACCAAGTCGAGCATGCCAAAGTGCAAGGGAATGAGTGGAAGAAACTGCAGCAGCTGCAGCAATAGAAACAGGAGCGACAAGTGGAAGACGAAGATTGTCCACGGGAAACATCCTGTTAGAGATATATTAGCCCATTAACATAGGTCCAAGCCTAATTATACTTTGTGTGCAAGCCAAGTCTTCTACTTGTACTAGAAGTCTATTAGTCTAGGGTTTAGTCTACTATATATACACATGTTATGATTCATTGTAACACAGGATTTGTACTACACTATAATATATTATTGATGTAGCCCTTTAGGGTTTCCTCCGTGGATGTAGGCCGTTAGGTTGAACCACGTAACCCTCGTGTGTTATTGTGTTTTATACTTTATGCTTTCGCTTCCGCATCCATACTGGTATATTCAACATGGTGTATCAATGCTAATATTTAACATGGTATCAGAGCCAGGTTCTTGTGACCATGGTTTTCTGTCCTTACGGTATATTTAAGAGCAATCTTTGTCTTCCTCGGTGTTTCTTCCCTGCGTTCATCTTCTTTGGCTTCCTACTGCTGCCGTCAAAACTTTCCGGTATAGTCATGCCATCGTTAGAAGTCGCATCAACACTACAAGACCATTGCCTTCCTCAAACTACCGTAACAGAGCCAAATTTCATTCAAGAGATCTTCTCAACCTTATCAAATCTCAAGATTTCATCAAGCTTCCATCTTGAGTTTGAGAGGGGGTGTTAGAGATATATTAGCCCATTAACATAGGTCCAAGCCTAATTATACTTTGTGTGCAAGCCAAGTCTTCTACTTGTACTAGAAGTCTATTAGTCTAGGGTTTAGTCTACTATATATACACATGTTATGATTCATTGTAACACAGGATTTGTACTACACTATAATATATTATTGATGTAGCCCTTTAGGGTTTCCTCCGTGGATGTAGGCCGTTAGGTTGAACCACGTAACCCTCGTGTGTTATTGTGTTTTATACTTTATGCTTTCGCTTCCGTATCCATACTAGTATATTCAACATGGTGTATCAATGCTAATATTTAACAATTAGATTTTGATTAAGTAATGACAAGATTGAAGAGCATAAAATTCAAAATCTCAACATGAACAAGAAAAAAACAAAGGGGAAATTACCGAGTATATATGTCAAGTTCCTTAACAGAAACATTCAAAGCAAACTTGCCATTATCACTCTTTCCAACAGAAAATATACACAAACCTTGATCCCTGCATGCATGATGCAATAATCATTATACACCTAAAAAAGGTAATTGAATGAGCCTTTGCCATATATGCATACTATCAGCTGTTGATTCTTCAATATGATCAAATAAGTAAACAGTCTTAATATTTTGATTAATCTTTTCATCAGTAATTGAAATCTTAGACAATGCCGTCAACTCTGATGGCACGTCTATTCTGATCTTGATGGTGGCCTTTAAAGAATGTATTAGTAATTCCTGAGCAGTAAATAAAGGGGAAAAAAATCAAGTTTCAAAGAAATTTATACCACATAAGAACAGTATATTACGTAATTCTAATCAGATATTTTTGGCCACTTACACTTGTTTTTCATTAACATTGACTAGAGAAACGAAACAATGAGTATATATCCTGTTGCCCATTTGTTTCATTTATATCAATTTTAATAAATTTCTCGCAAAAATTTGTGATAATGTCTTTTATAATCTGTTTACATGATTATAAGTTCTATCTTACCTGTTGTTTCATATAAGCATGTAAAAGTCACTACTTTTAGAAAAAGGGGAGGGTTCAAGTAATTGTTGTAAATTGATTCAAGGCTCTAAATAAGTGAAAAAGTGGGTTATTTCAAGGGTAAAGGGAAACTCTCAATTATGCATACCTTAGGAGCAGGCTCATCCCAACTGTTACAACATATGTGTATTCACTTGTTAAGAACATATGTCACTTATTTATGTAAATTGGCTAATCCTTTTGACAAAACGCACTCTACTTGTAATTGGGTGGTTCTAGGTGTTTTTAATACTTCAAGAAACAAGATTTCAAGATCAAGTGTTGAAGTCATCAAGTTTGTCCAAAAAAAAGCAAGCTGAAGTGCACATTCATTAATTCTCGACACCTGCTCAATAGCTACCTCGACACCTGCTATCTGTTGAGAATTACAAAATCAGATTTTCTGATCTGATTTCCTTGGGATCCGTGAATATGCTTTTGGGCATTCTTTTCTTCTAACCCTAAACATATAAAAGGATTGTTTTAAAAGCCGTCAAATTATACACAAGTTGCAAAAGTATTGAGCAATCTCTGTTCAAGCAAATTGTGATCAAAAGACGAAATTCTTGACCTAGTTCATCTTCTCTCAAGAAGTTGTTGTGTATTTGCACCAAAGGGTTTTGTAACCAAGCATCTTCCTGATCTTCACCGTGTAGGATGAACTGAAGAATTTTGCAGCCAACCTCTCCTTTTTAGTTGGTGTTTAAAGTCGCGTACTGGGATCCGCGCGTTGGTTAGTCACGTACTTGGGAGCCGTGCATCAAAGATGAAAATTGTCACTACAGATCAAGTCCAATTGGGTATTGGGGTAAGGGTTCAACTGTAGGTTGGTAAGGTACTTGGGATTCATTTACTTGTAATTGCTTGATTTGATAATAGTAAAGTTTCGGGAGTGGTGACCTGAAAATCACCCTGTGGGGTTTTTGCCGCAAGGGTTTTTCCCATTCGTAAACAAATCACCGTGTTATTTATTTTCCGTTGCTTAATTAGTTTATTGGTGATTTGTTTGTGCTTCCACGTATTTGCATGTTAAATTGATTAATTAATAACTTGGCTAATTAATTAATTGGTTTAATCACTGTGGGTCATTCAGATTGTGGCCTATCACCAACAAGGAAAGCACCGCTTCAAACTGAGTAACTGCCATATTCTTCTTCTCTCTTCCATATGCCCATTTCATCTTTAGTTGGGCTTTCCCATAATATACAAATCAAATAGAAGTCATATTTAGTTATCTCATTATATGTACAATATCCTTTAAACTAAAAAACCAATTAGTGTTGCCAAGTCAAAAACAAAAACAAAAAGAAAGAAAAAAATCATAATCATAGACTAAACTATTGTAGCTAAGAATGGGTGTAACATTTTAAAAGAAAAAAAAAATTAGAAATGAATCATCAATAATAATAGTACCATAGATGAAACACTGATTCAAGCAAGTGTTAAAGTTTAAATTAATTTACTAGAGCACTGAAATTCATCCCAGAATGTAAATCAGATAAATAGCAAATAATTGCAAATACTCAATGTAAATTAACACCATGTGAATCCCAAGATGGAATATTAAAGGGAAATGCAGTACCTTCATCCAAGTCAGTATCTTTGATTCTCAAAGGGGAAGTGTTTGTTTTTCTTAACTTGATCTCTAACAATCCCACAAATCTTGGCAACAATAATGACAGACCAAATATTGAATCATAGTTGACCATGTATCATATACATATAAAGACACACAAACACGTTCTCTCACTTTCTCTTAAAAAATGTGAGAGAAGATTCTTTCTTATTTTCTCTAAACTGACACCAGAGCAAGAGCTTGTGCTGAAGAAAATACCTAGATAGGTGTTACCTGGCAAAAGCATCCTACGGACTGAGTCAAACCTCAATCCACTCAAATTTTTGAGCCCATGTGGTATGAACATATATATTTTTAGCCCAGTTGAAGACTGTAATGTAATTGTTAACATAGAATATGATCAGAAATGAGCATAAATTACATGACTGCCTTGACAATTATAAAGTGCCAATATGCCAATGGAAATGAAATATTTCATAGAAGGTTGTACTATGAAAATGCAGAATCAATATTTGACGCTCCATATAAAAATAACCTAACTCTTTTGAGTCAAGCACATGAACAATCCCACCTGAAATGTGCCATCACCATGATAACCCGCAGTATTTGAATAACTGCAGATCCCTTTTGGTAGCTGATAGAATCAAATTATATATTTCCTCTAAACCAGCATGGTGTAACTTCACCTGAAAATATGTCAAATATCATGGGATTGACAGAGATGAATTACATGTTATGTAAGCTATGCTTTACATAGCAAATTGCCTAAAATCTTTTTCTCAATTAAAGTCATAATTAGATTTTAGGTATTCACATTAGGTGCACTAATATAGTTCAGATAAAAAAAGAAAAAAAAAGAAAAAGAAAAAAGGAAAGTAAAAAAAAGAAATTCACTCTGTTCTTTGGACGGTCAAACAAGAATGTACTGAAAAGTTCACCTTCCCTTGAGCATGACCATATACCTTCCCTCATTTCTTACTTGTGCGTACAATAATGTCATGGTGGATTGAGGACTTTTTAAATTTTATGATCCTCAATCTTGTCATTACATAGATTAATATGTCAAGACTCAAGAGCCTTAACAGCAACATTTAAAACAAACTTCCCTTTATCACACTTTCAAACAGGGCTATATACACGAACCTGGCTCCCTGCATGCACAATGCAATATTCTACGTAAACTCGAAAAGGAAATGAAGAAAAAAAAGTATTATTCAACTCTAAAAATCAGATATTCGTGGCACCTTACACCTGTTATACATTAACACTGACTAACCAAAAAAAAAAAAAAAATACAAGTATGTCCTGTTGCTTATTGCTTCTTTTAAACTTTTCACAAAAACAAATCTGTAGTTAGTCTTTTATATTCTGTTTACATGATTAAAAGTTCTATCTTACATTAATTCTTACTGTTGTTTCAAAGAAGCATCTAAAAGTCACTACTTTTAGAAAAGAAGGTGCAAGTAAATGCAAAGGTAAATTGATTCAAGGCTCTAAATAAGTAAGAGAGTGATATATTTCAAGGGTAAAGGAAAATTCTCACTAAAAGTATCTGTCTATTACATAGAGGTTTCAAGATCTGCCTAATAAGTGGAATTATTATGTAATTGATCATTCTCAGTAGTAACAAAAAATTCAAAACTTCCATTTCTTCTTCTTTCTATGGTTTCTCAATAATGAACCAAAGGGACATACTTGTTGCAAAGTTCTTGTTTTCTTCCCCTGCTTATTGGGAAGATGTCAGGTAACATCTTGGGAAGACTCCAATTGAGTAATCAATATAATATATACGAACACCGATTGACCCAAAAATTTAAGCCAATGGATTTGGACTCAATAATGGTGTATTAACTACTCAATCTTATTTCTAGTATCTAATATGAGACTTCCCTACATAAAGAACCACACTAATCATATGTGAATATTATAACAATGTATAGTGGAGAATGTTAGTAAGGAGAAAATGTTTTATGTGGCTAATAAAAAAAACAAGTCCAATAGAGTGGAAAACATATTCCAAAATGTTACATACTCAACAAGCCCACAAAAATATACTCTACACCCAAAAACTAACTATTTGATCCCTATACTTTGGGATCACAATCAGATTGGTCTCTATATTGTGGTGGGGGTCAATTTGGTCCCTTTTATTTTCAACTTACAATCAATTTGATTTATACCATTAACTCACTAACGGAAAAATGTCTACATGGCAAATGGTGGCCCACTTAATCCTGCATGGCCAATAAAATAATAATAAAAAATATAAATAAACACAAAAATGCTATCATTATTTAAATAAAAAATTCAAATAAAAACTATTAAAACTTTATATTCTTTTTTTGTTAGCCATTTAATATAAAAAACCAAATTGACTTCAAATTAAAAATCAAACGGACCAAATCGAGGTAGACCAAAATAGTATTTTGGATATATATAAAGCACTGGGAGATTCCCCACCACCCTCCCCCCCCCCCCCCCTTTTTTTTGTGAATCAATGCTTAATATTCGATCGGATTGCACCAAAACAAAATTGTCGAAAGCTAATTAAGATATATATATATATATATAATTTAGAATCTAATTGGATTTATACTTTTTAATTTTTGTAGCCAATAATTCACTTGTCGCAAAAATTAAAAAATTAGATGGGACACATGGCGTAAAATTGAACTCCTATTAAAATTCAATTTAGAATCTAATTGAATAAAGACTCTTTGATTAATTTTGCACCTAATAATTCACATGATTCACAAGTTTAAAAACTAGATGAGACACGCAACGTAAAATTAGACTCCAATTTAGAATTTAGACTCATAGTTTATCATTATGGACTATATATATATATATATATATATATATATATAATGTCCATAATGATAAACTTTTTTTTTATAATAACAGTTTTCATGATATGTAAAATCTTGTAAGTAATTGTTCTCTTAACAAACAAATATCATCAATTCTAAAAAATAAAAATAAAAAAAGCATTGATCTCTTGAAGATGTAATGCCAAGTTAAGAATTATCAACTTTGTTGTATGCACAATAAAACTTAATTCTTTTAATTGATAATCTATTATAGCTGAAAAAATAGCTATTCAATAATGACATTCAAAGAAACTTCATTGCATGCTCACTAAAATGATTATTTAACTCTTTTGATTGAATCACCGCACACTCTTGATGCAATAGTCACTCTACAAGTATAAGTGTTTGTGGGGTATGGGATGCAAGGACCGAGGTTCAAGTTTCCAGGAGGGAGCTTCACATACATATACACTTAGATTAGGATAGAGTAGAATTTCTATCTTGTATAAAATAAAATAAAAATAAAAATAAAAACTCTTTTAATTGAGAATCTTTTAAAGAAAAAGGCAAAGCATGAAATTCAATTGTAAAATTGTGAATTAATTCTCAATTATACCAACCCAATTTTAATGATTTAATCAATGAAACCATCAAGTCACAAATCAATAGATCAAGCAATAAGACAAATAGACAAATAGCACAACCGACATGGTGAGGAAGTGAAAAAAAAAATTTGATAGAGAAAATCTCCAATGTAAAAAAAAATAATAATAATAATAATAATTACAAGGGCAACCTAACCCAAATTGGGCAATTTGCTATATGAAGATAAGTTACAAATCCAATACAAGATCCTTAACCCTAGGCACTACCCATTTGATGAACTTACTATTCCAACCCACAATAACTTCAAAACTTTTGAACTCTTTTTACTTGAATGACCCATCTATGTATATTTTCAATTTGTCTAAAGTATTATATGTTTCCTATGCTTTGTGTGTGACAACTATATTGAATCTAAAACTTAATTCATCTAGAGAATTATTAAAGAGATATCAATTACTAAATTGAATCACACTCAATTATTTGTTACTAAACACCCAGTTGAAATAGATTCTCATGTGGATGCTATAGAATTGCTTTTAGATATGAAATCAAATGATGTTCGCATGGTAGGGATTCATGGTCTTTGAGGACAAGGTAAGACTACAACTGCAAAAGCTATTTATAACATAATCATTAATTGTTTTGAATTGTGTTGCTTTCTAGAGGGTATTAGAGAAAAGTCGAGAACAAATGATGACATAATCAAACTACAAGAGATGTCTCTTTCTAAGATCTCACAGGGCACTTTTGTAAAGGTAGACAGTGTACCCAAAGGAATTATTATGATAAAGGAAAGTCTTGTCGTACAAGACTTCTTTTAATTCTTGACAATGTGGATGAGTCAGAAGTGATGGTAAATTTGCTTGGAGAATGTGATTGGTTTACTTTAGGAAGTAGAATCATTATAACATGAGACAAAAAAAGTTCTAAATACTCTTGGAAAAGATCATCCAATTTATGAGTTTAAGGAATTAAATTAATCCGAATCTCGTGAACTCTTCAACCTATATGCATTCCCAAAAATTGAACCTAAGAAAGATTATTCAAAAGTTGTAGAGCAAATCATACATTTTGCCAGTGGCCTTCCATTAGCTCTTAAAATAATAGGTTAAGATTTGTATGGAAAAAGTATATGTGAATGGAAAAGTGCATTAGAAAAGTATAAAAACATCCCTCGCCAAAAAAAAAAAAAAAAAAAAAAAAAAAAAGCTGAAAATAAGCTATGACGGACTTGAAAAAACCGAAAAGGATATTTTTCTAGATATTGCATGTTTCTTCAAGGGATTAGATAGGAGTTATATAGTTAATATGTTAGATACTTGCAAATTATAACCAAGTTATGGAATTGGAAAACTTATTGATAAGTGTCTCATAACTGTTGGTCAATCTGGCAAGTTGTGGATGCATGACTTGTTTCAATAAATGGGGATAAAAATTGATCAACAAAGATTAGAAGAGCTGAAAAACATAGCAAGATATGGTGTTTTGAGGATGCTCATAAAATACTAACTACAAATATGGTGTAAGCTCTTTTGCATCTCTTTTTCCAAATGAATTCTTTCCACTTTTTTTTTTTCTTTTTAATGTTGAAGAAAATTTAACTTTATTTGTATCATTTGTTTTTTTTTTTAATTTAGTTCTATTATTTAGTGTAGGGATCAAGTAAAATTCGGTGCATTATGTGCTAATCACCTCAACTAATAATGATGCTAGTAAAAGCTAAAGCTTTTGAAAATATGAAAAATCTCAAATTTCTTATAGTTTGTAATGTACAAATTTGTGAAGAAATCAAATATCTCCCTAATCACCTCAACTAATAATGATGCTAGTAAAAGCTAAAGCTTTTGAAAATATGAAAAATCTCAAATTTCTTATAGTTTGTAATGTACAAATTTGTGAAGAAATCAAATATCTCCCTAATGGGTTAAGGTTGCTTCAATGGCCTTAATTTCCATTTTCCTTGCCATCCAAATATTATCCTCATCAAATTGTTGCACTTAAGATGCCACGTAGACTTATTAGATTGGAGACAACATTCAAATTGGTATGAGTATTAGTATTTATAAATTTTATTTTCTTTAAATTTTATTTGAATGTTGGTCGAAATTTTTTTTTTTTTTCCTTCGATAGGGAATCTAGCTAAAATATTTAATGTACATCAATCTCAATAATGTGAGTCCATTATAGAATTACCTGAGTTGTGTATCCCAAGCCTAGAAGAATTGGATCTTTCCTTTTGTCAAAATTTAGTTAAGGTTCATGAGTCGGTTGGATTTTTTGATAAGCTTCAGATATGGGATCTCCAAGGTTGTGAAAAACTTCAAATTCTTCCAAACAACCTCAGATTGAAATCTCTTGTGGACTTTATTCTTATACACTGCCTAATATTCATCTAGAAATGAAATGTTTAAGGACATTATATTTACGTCATAGTGGTATTCGAGAGTTGCCTTCATCAATCAAATATCTCACTAGCCTTCATGACTTAGACTTACATGATTGCCAAAATCTTAGGTATCTTCAAGATGACATCTATAAATTACAACTTCTTAGCGAACTATCTATTCCCACTGCCAGATTGAGACAGATATTCAATTATTTGGATGGCTTTTCCAGATACAGGTTTTTTATGTTGGATTTCCTGAGTTTCAGGGGCAATAAAAATATATTTGAATAATATTTTTTGATGAAACCCTAGTACTTCCCCATATTGAAATCTCTAGATTCACTACATTAAAGTTTCTTTATATAGGACATTGCAAGCAACTTCAGGAAATTTCAAGGCTTCCGCAATCTATGAAATTTGTGGATCTAACAAATAGCTATTTGTTGAATCCACAATCATCAAGCAAATTATTGTCCCGTATAAACAATGTGTAACTCCACTTTTACCTTATAAGTTGTCATGGATGTCTCTTTAATTTGTTAAGATAACCGAGAGTTTATTAGGCAATGCCTATCTTTCTTCTAGTTTCATCTCTAAATCTGTACCAAACATTTAGTGTTTAATGTCAGAAGAAACTCAAATACACATAAGTTTACAAAGCTACTCCTAAAGAAATTCAATCTAAAATAAAAATGATCTAAAAACTTAAGCTAAAGACATTAGAGCTTGTTTGGCATTAGCTTTAGTTTTTCATTTTTAGCTTTTAGTTTTGATGTACAGCTTTTCAAAATCTCATTTTTTTCCGCATTTTCTCTTTTTTTTTCAAGGTACAAGTATATTTTAGCACACCTCTAGTAAAAAGTTTTCAGCAAAACGCTAGATGAGCTGTATATGGAAGTCTTAAGCCTTATTCAAGGCTGGTTACAGAGGCTGTGCTCTCATTACTGGTGGAAGCATGCAGTGAAACCTAATAGGAAGAGGAAAAACAAGTGTGTTAACACTGATTCTAATGTGATTATGAAACAATGCCGAAAAAATGTGCTTTACCTTACTGTAGCAGCAGATGACAAAAAATTGGTTTTGATAGTTTGATAGGAGGATCACTTAGTGATACCTCTTCAATTTCCTTCAATGTTATCAAGCCCTTTTAGGCTTCAAAATTATTGATTTGAAATTGACTTATGAGGCGTAAGATCAATTTTATTTCTATGATGTTTTTCTTATGAATGTTCAAGAGGTTTGCTCCAAATTTCTTATTTCATTTTTAAAAATTTCTGCTATTCCATATTTCTTTCCTAATATGCATTGATGTCAAAAAATGCTATTTCCATTACGCCACTTAAATATGTTTTGTAGACTCAAAATAATTTGAGAGAGAGAAACTCAAAATAAGAATTAATACTAATTGTTTGGTTTTGTTTGTTTGTTCTACAACTATATGAGCCTACAATTAATTAGAGGTATGTTTTTATGTTTTTTTTTTTTTTTTTCTAGAACTTTTAGGCATTTGGGCTATAATGTGTCTAATAATGTATGCTTGCATATCATTTATTCTTTTTTATATCCAACAATACCAATTCTTTTTTCATTTCTTCTTCTTTTCCAGCAACCAAACAGAGGGATGTGCTCCACTTAATTTGACACATATTTGTATTTTATTATCAAGAAGCTTGCTGAAAATCACACACCAAGAAAATAAAAGAAACATTTTCCATGAAATCTTAAACAAACAGACTAGTCTATCCCTTTGTTTCTGCCCATATTTTCTAATGTTTGGGTAGGCAGAAAATGCAAGTCAATGGAAAACGAAAACAGGCTAATATAATGAAAAAATTCCACTTTTTAGGATCATGAAAATGTTTTACAGCCTATTACATACTTAACAAACCACCACAAATAAAATCCATTACACAAAAACTCTTGCAATGCTAACTTCTCTCTCTTTCTCCAAAAACCGAATGTAGCCACAGTTGACTGGCAGTGGCAATTGACCGATAGTTGCTTTTGCTCCAAATGACTTTTTGGCTCAAATCAATTTTTAGCATAAATACCGAATTTGGTTGGAAACTGTTCCCCCTCCCCCCCCGCGCGTTAAGGTTAAATTGTACTGTACCAGAAAAAGTGCATGATGTGAGATTAACTTAGAGATAAAAATTATAAGCAATAACGAAGTTAGAGATTTTTTCCAAACACATTTTTAAATCAGTTTTATTTTTACTTTTTTAATTTGGATTTGTACAACAGCTTAAACAAATGGGCTCTAAAATCATTTATAATTGATCATAGTTTTTTCATTCAATTACTAACTTTAAAAACTTGAATTATTGAATTTCTCTAAACTATTCACGTAGCCAATTTTTCACTTAAAAACGTGTAAAATATAGTTTATGTGCAATCAAATATAACAAACAACTTAAGGGTCTGTTTGGATATCGCCTATTTTGCTAAAAACTGAAAACTGAGAACATTGTAGCAAAATAATTTATAAGTTAGCTGATTTTTTGGGCTGAAAATACTGTAGCTAGCTGAAAGTACTGTAGAGTTTTATTTTTTTAATTATATTTTTTTTTTGTGTCTGCGTTTTTGTGTGTGTCTGGGGCCATGAACAGTAGCCATTTAGAACTCAAAATGCACCGTTTTGCTTATTATACTTTCATTTGCGTTTTTTACTATTCTGGGGGCCATGAACAATAGCTGGGATGTGCATCAAAATGCGCAAAACGTGGACTTAAACGCTATCCAAACTCACACTAAGTGTATTTCCTTTAATCTTTAACGCTTCAATAAAATAATTGTACAGTACTATAAATATATGATAGACAAACAAAAAAGAATAACACTTTTTTTTTTGGTTAAATGGTTGGATAAATAAACAAAATAAGTAGTCACAACAATTTCAATCTGCCCACAACAGCTAAAGTATTGGCAACAAGCCTTTAATAATACAGCCCATTTTTATCTGCTTCAATCGGTACATTCAGATCAGCAGAGGGGGGAAAATCAAAAACAACAAAATTTTCTGTCATGGAGCAGCCCCTTTTGGCCAAAACACCAACGCGTTGATTCGCCTCTCTAAACACATGCCCCACTTGGACCTGCACTAGCCTTGCTATGAGAGACCTGCAGTTATTCAACAAAGGAGAGTAGATTTGGTTAGGATTTTCAGTACCGTTGAGCATCTCCACAATCACCTTAGCATCAAGTTCCACCTCTAAATGAGTTATGCCCAACTGAATGGCCAAGATCAGCCCATTCCGTAATGCTCATCACTCAGCCAACACACTAGTGGTATATCTAATTGCTCTCGAGTACCCCTTAACCCAAACTCCATGGCAGTCTCTAATTACTCCTCCACCACCCGCCTTGCTAGGATTTCCAATAGAAGCACCATCAGTATTTAATTTGTGCCATCCAACTGATGGCTTATTCCATCTGACAGGGAGGGGAATTTTGGATCAGACTTGGCTTACCTTACTCACACAGAAGTGAAATTCCCTAGCTTGGCCAAGACAGATTTTATCAAGCTTAGGATTTGGAACACTATTTTCAAACACCACACTATTTCTGTTTTTCCACAAACACCACACCGCATTTAGAAACACAGTGCACCAAGGAAACTGCGTAATGTGTCTAGCAGTACTCATACTATTAATTCTAAGCCAATTCACAATATTCTCATTGAAGGATTCTACATGAGGACTAGGTACTCCTAGCTTATACCATAGATCATGCGTAAACTCACAATCACAAAGCAGGTGTATAATAGTTTCCTCATGCCTTTTGCACATAGGACACACCTTATCACAATTAACACCCCTAGCCACAAGTACACTCTTCACAGGTATGCTGTCATGAACAAAAGGCCAAAGGAAACTTGTTATCTTTGGAAGAGTGTCCAATTTCCATATCTATTGTTCTTGGAAATGCATTTTTATTGTTTCAAATTGGTTGGCTAATTGGTAGGCTGAATCTGTGGAAAACTCACTGATGAAGTGCAGATTTGTCAGTCGTTGTGTGTGTCCAGATGGAGCTGTTATTCTGTTTATGTCACCCTGAAAATGGTAAGGTACTTCCCTTAAAGTGGTCACCGGTGTGGTGCCTGCCATAACACCTCCGATGCCAAAGTCAGTATAAAGAGTTTTTAGAAATATCAGAGTATTAGAATAACTAGCAATCTTCTTAGGTATGTTTTTGTACCTTCTGTTGGTGCTGGGAGGGTTGTATATATACATTCCTGTAGCTCCTAGCCGTTGTGGCTGTTATGGTGGTTTTAATGCCTTTTTTTGGTAACGCCTCATAGTCAATCGTGTGAGCTTTGATGGGCTTCAACGGTCTATACAGTTGTCCTTGTAACCGTCCAAGACATTTATTTGACTGCATTGAATGGCTTCTTTATCTTCGTCAGTAATGTGGCTTACGTTCCTCTGTCGATGCTGCCTCGTTGGTTTGGATAAGAACGTCCAAGTAAGTTGAGTTCGTCAATCCCATCAGCTGCCCCCGAATTCTGTGGTCGTCGTGACATGTCATGATGATCACAAAAGATGAAAGGTTTATGGACTGTACATGACTCTTGGGATTTCGCTCTGTATTAAATGCATAGTGGTGGCGCCACACGCGTTGTGGCCACGTGGCACATTCTGATCAGTGGAGTTAATGCTCCAATTGTATGACCCTTGGGTTTCCCATTGGATTTCAGTTTTTGAGCCTTGGTTTTTCAACTTCTCCTCTTCTCACTTTTTCCTTTCGCTTTTTCCAAACTTCCAATCATTGCTTTGAGTGTTTCCTTCTCCAACTTCCCTCTACAATTCTTCTCCGAGCTGGTGCGTAGCGTGGTGGTGCTTCCTTCATTCGCCCTCTTTTGAGGTACATTTCTCTTCTTTTTTCTTACTTCTTTTCTTTCTTGGTTGCGATAAAGCTTCTGAATTCTTTTTCTTTTTCTTTTTTTTCTTTTTTTATTATTATTATTTTTTTTTTTTTGGAGTTTTAGCATTCATCTTTTCTCTGTTTCTGGGTTTTCATGGTTGATAGTTCTGAGGTTAGGGTAGTCTGTCCCTCAGTTTCTTTCTTGTTTGCTCGTTTAGGGGCTTCTTTAGACACTTCTAGTGCTTTTCTTCCTCTAATTGAGAATTTCGTTTTTGAGGGTTGTGGGCTAGGAGTTGTAGTGGGTGAGTTGTTTCCTGTGCTCAGCCAATCGATCTATTGGTTTGGGGGTTTGATAGAGGAGAGGAAGAGGATGTCTAAAGTGCGATCTAGTGAGCTCGAGACTGGGCTAACATGTTATAATTAGCAAAATTAGTGGCCTTTATGTGTTATCATAAGAAAATTTAGTGTTATTATTATGAGAGGTTACCAGATTCTAGAATATTATTATTATTATTATTTTGGATTTTTTTTTTCAGACAACTAGATAATGTTTCTATCTTTTTTAGTTTATAGGTCCATCAGTTGCCACGTGGGCAATCAAAATAGCATTATAGTTACGAATAGTACATTCCCAGCTCACCCTTGTCTTTGACAAGTTCTTTTTGTTTTATAAAACATGAAGCATTTTAGGGAAAATTACATTTTATCCCTTTAAATTTTATTCCATGTTACACTTACCTCTAAACTATAATAACGAGCACACTTTGCACACCAAAAATAGTGCATTTTACTCCGCGCAAAAAAACACAAAAGAGAATAAAAATAAAAATAAGGTTTCGCATTTTTTAGAGAGATTTAATTCATAATGTCCACTCTTAATAATACCTCTTTATTATCAGACCAAGACACCAATCAATTTTTGGTGTAGGCGGAGAATTGAATCTCAGATCTTTTATTCAACAATATAAAATTTTATAAGTTGAGCTAACTAGAACCCACAGAAAAAATATATATTATTGGTTTAGTAACCTGCTAAAATTCATTTTGGTCTCCCTCTTAAGCCTTAAAGTTCGTTGGGATAAATCCAAAAAAGAAAAATATATATACAAACTCAAAAAAAATAAATAAATAAATAAAATACAGCATCTAACCCATTGTTGGCCCAATTGCTTCTCCAATTTTTTCGGGATATAAAAGCCACTCAAAATCTAGGAGAAATTACATTTTATCACCCAAAATTATACATTAGATTATACTTTGCATCTTGAACCATTCAAATGCACACTTTACATTCTAAACTATCACACTTATTACATTTTGCACCCCGACGTTACTTTTACTATTAAGTTAAACAGAAATTAATAGCACATGAATTGCATATAGCTTTTGCTTAGGAGACACATATGAAAACCAAAACGCCCTTTGCTTGTTAAAGCTCTATTTGCCTCTACGGGAAAATACCTAGAAAAGTTTTCTCAATGACTGGTAGCCCTGATGTTAACGTCAAGGCTGAACACTTCATTAGAAATTATTGGAGAAGTTAAAGCTGATTTTGAGAAGCAAGGGAGAGGGAAGTCTAATCCAACAAGGGAAGGCTGAGAAGTTCGAAAACCAGGCGCAAGAATGAGAAGTAGTATTTTAAACACTATTGTTTTCTATTTGAACTTTAGCTGTCTTTCTGTGTTCTTCTGTATATGAGAGAGAGTAGTCTTGGTTGGCATGTTACAGAAAATAATGCATTGTCTGCCATATTGTATATATGTATGAGTCTTGACATTATCGCATTATGGTTTTCGAATAATATTTGAGTTGGATTTGCTCAATGCTTTACTTCAAATTTGAAAGTTCAAATAGTGTTGAAAACACCCTTGAACGTTTAGACCCCGAATTACAAATTATCAAATCAAGCTTATTATCAAACAATTAATGTGTGGAACATGAACATAAGCCAATCACAGAATTGATAAATAATCTAAGCCAATTATAATCACATCCACAACAGAAAATAAAAGGCAAAGATAAACGAAGAGAGATGCAAACACAAGGACAACATGCGATGTGTTATCGAAGAGGAAACCGAAACTCTCGGCGTAAAACCTCTCTGCCACCCTCCAAGCGGTCAACAATCCACTAGAAAATGTAGTTGGGATACATGAATAGCAATAGACCCTCCAAGCCTAATCTACCCAGGTACCTAAGCCCTCCAAGCTTCTTGCTCCAACGAGGTTGCGCCGAACCTTTTTCTTCTCTAGCTTACCGGATTCCGCTATAGCCTATAGTATCAACCAATAACTATTGGTCCCTTCCAAACTGCTTCCCTAAGCACCAAAAGACCTTCTCACAGACGTGGATGTGGTGAGAAAATGATTTGGTCAAGAACTTCTCAAGGATATATCAATGGAGAGGAAGAGAGTAAAGGAATTTGAAGAGTCTCTTAGTGAAGATTAGGGATGAGGCAATCTTGTTTTTCTCTAGGGTTTCTCTTACAAAATTCTCTCTGGAAGCTCTCTACATTTCGTGGGTATAAGGGTCTATATATAGTGGTGTGTGTTTGGTATACGAAGAGTCAGTTTTTCCCAAACAGGGCTGATCGCGAGATAACGGCCTGGCCTCGCGACTGGTCTAAGTCGCGAGTTCAAGTTGCGAGATAACGGCCTGGCCAGCCTGGGACTTTTGTCCTGTAGTGCGACAACTGGCGTGACCCTTCACCTCCCCGCATGCTTCTCACGTGTGCAGCAGTTGGCGGCTTGCAAGTCGCAAGTTAGCCGCGAGTCCCTGCTTCTTTGCACATTGTTGACCAATTCTTCACACTCTCTTCACACACTATCTTTACATGAATCTCACCTAAATACAGGGTTACTAAGTGCTAAATTACAAGTAAATTGGCACGGAATAAAGCCAACAAGATGGTTGATAAAACTCAACCTTACAAAATTCATAGTAAAAGAAGGATGATGCCTACAGGTGGCAAAAAAATGCTTCAATTTAATCAGGCCTTTTCATTGCTACAAAAATGCGAGATGACAAAATTCAATGGATGCAATATCACTAATGGATAGCTTTGCCACATCCACCATGCTATGATTGATTTTATATTAAGTAGATTCATGATTTTATATAAATGTGTCCAAATATTCAGACATTGGTTTGGCGGTAAGTAATCAAGTTCATCGTCCTATTGAGCACTAATGTCAAAACTCAAACCGCTTCACTTGTCATGATTAAATGCAAGCTATCAAAATCAAAGGACTGAACAAAACCAATTTCAAGATATGACTAGTTTTTTGGACATAACACGAGTAATTTGAGGGCGATTGCACTGCCTATGATGAATTTCATAATTATTCTAACTAGTCGCGGACTCGCGCGTTGCGCGTGATAATTATTTTTATGGTGGTTTTATTAATTTTTTTTTTTACAATTTAAACTAATCTAATAATGAGTAATGCATTTTGTAATTATATTTTTATTTATTATAGGAACAATCATATATGTAACATAGGAACAATCTAAAACACCAAAAAAATGTAAACTAAAAAAAATTAATAAAACTTAACAATGATTAATTGAACCAATATTATGATAAAATTTTGTTTTTGATAATCTATTAAGGTTATTTTCTTTGTAGAAATTATAATTCCGGCCACCCAAAACATATTATCAAATAAACAATTATTGTATATATACAAATTTTAACTTTTGCAATTTGTCACATATCCAATTATTTTCGTTTGGCTAACCTTTGCTTTTCATTAAATGAATGACATTATAGAGTACTTCTAATACAACTATTAAAAGTACTTTGTCCACCACAAAGGATTAGAAAATAAAAAAAAATTAGTAAAGTCGCATAGTTTGACATCCTAATTGAGCACTATAAAAAATCATTCTATGTAACAAAATAAATATCAAATTATCCAAATCATGCTATGTAATAGAATAATATTATATTTTTATACGCTATATTTAATTCTTTAGATCGCAATAGGATAACATTTAACAATCAAATAGAATAAAAAATAAAATAAAAAACAACAACAACAATTTAAAAAACAAAACCAAATCGCATTAACCCAAAATAGAGTTTTAAAGAATATAAAAAATTATCAACCTAAAGTAGAGATGCAATAAAAATAAAAAAATCCACCAAAAAATTTATAGAGAGAGAGAGAGTACCTTTTTTTTGTGAGGAAAAACTATGCATAGAATAGAAGAGATAGTGACAAATTTATAGTAAGAAGGTGTGAATAAGAGACAAATATAAAAGGAAGATGAAGGGAAAAAGAAAGAATGATATTAATATAGAAGGTAGTGGGGAGATGAAAAGGTAAGGGAGGGAGAAAGATTGAAGAAGTAGTGGGAAGATGAAATGGTAAGGGAGAGAGAGAAAGGTTGGAGAAATGTAAATATTAAAAAAATAAATGTTAAAAACAATTATAGGAAAATTGAAAAAAAAAAACTAAAGCTTGAAAGGCTTCAACATTTTTTTTGTTATTTATTTATTTATTTTTTCCTTTAAGCTGAAAAAACTCACACAAAATCCTAAAACTGAACTGAAAAGGTTTTGGGTTGGACTTGATAGTGGAACTATATAAATAAGAGGTGGGCTAGATTAATTATATAGATTTATTATATGGTGATAGTGGAAGTAAATAAATAAGTAGTGGGCTAGATTTATTATAGGGTGATAGTGGAAGTAAATAAATAAGTAGTGGACTGTATTTATAAGGCTGAAAATTGTAAAAATCATTTTAAAATTGTAGGACAAATTATATATATTTTTTAAAAATGACGTGGCAGCTGATGTGGCGCAACATGAGAGCAGCAGCATTAAACGCTACGCTTCAGCTTTTAGTAATATATAGATGCAATCAAACTTGTCAAGGTCATTTCATAAGTGAGGAACATGCCCTTGAGCAGTGAAATATTCACAAAAAATAATATTAATTTTCTTGCTATGTTGAAATCGCCCACAGAATTAAAGTTATTACAATACAATTTATTCAAAAGACTGACGGCAAATTTGGTCCATGGATACTAATTAAGTGTGCATAGGTTGACAGTGTGCAACTAGGCGTCTGTCCCCTGAGCTTGATATGTCCAAGTCCAACTGCTATGTATCTAATGTACTATTTCTGAGTCCAAACTACACTTATCAATAAATAATAGTTGTGACATATCAAGCTGCATGGAGTTTATACCAAACTCGTCAACCAGTGAATCATAGCAAACCACAAATGCATCACATGTACCATTGCTATCCAGCAAGGCTGAATTGCTTACCAGAGTGAGAATGTTGATAATGAAACTATAAAGATCAAGTCCTGATTCTTCTGCATTTATCTCAAAAAAATAAGCTTCCGAAAATTGTTAAATTCAAGAAGAAATCTTCGATGTTGCAGATGACATTCAAAGCTAAGAGTTACTTCCTAACTCCCAATAATAATACTTTCCAATTTATATCCATATACAAACATATTCCAAATTATTTTCTTAATATCAATATGATAGTAACAGTCAAAATTAAAACTCATAATGAAGATGTTGAGCATGAAATGCATACCTTCAACCATCTCCATGCTACCTCACGACTTTCAGAGGTTATTCCGGAAAGCATGAAAATAATATCTTGATTTTGAACCTAAAAGGATATTGAGAAGAAGCAACGGTTAGATTGGAAAGGAAGATGAGGCTGTTAGAAACCATAATTTGATATGCACAGCAAATACCTCATCAGACTACATAAAATTTAGGAACTCAAGAACTATAATTGGGTCTGGACAATATGCAATACAACCTGGATAAGGATCAAAGGAATGGAATTAAATATAAGTAGCTTTCACCCTCAAAAGAGTAACAGGATATTAGTTCAAATATTGCTAATTCTTAAATAATAAAGGTGGTTCCTTCTCTTGCACTATATCTGCTTCTCTGTAGAGCTTCAGTAGGGACTCAAACCCATTCCTATTCATGGTACTAGTGTTCAAAATTACAGAAATGTAAGCAGCCTGTAGGGCACATAGCACTTCTGTATATCAACCTTGAACAGGCCCCTACGAATGAGGAATTGATTCAGATATGCAGGTAAGTGTCAGCTGACGGTAGGAGAATTTCCATCATTCAGTAATATCTGAAAGAGCTAGATTACGTCTTTGTGACTTTCATCATGGCCAAAAGTAACCAAATCCAGAAAGACTTCTCCTCTCAATCGTTCATTTAAATGAATATCTCCATAAATTGATTCCCAGCCAGATTTTCTGCTCAAAGAACCAAAAAAAGATTGATATTTAAGAGTATGAAGAAACTTACATCACTCTATAACCAAAAGTCAGTTCATATATGACAGTAATTTATACATGATGCACAATTGGCTGGAAAACATCATAAAGATGAAGATATTCATTTTGAGAGATAGGTACTCCTATATTTGAAAAAATATATATTGGTCATATTTTTGCATAAATCTCAGCCTTAATCAAGAAACTTGCACACCGATCAACAAACTTATCTCCACTCAAAGTAAGCAATCATGTAGAAGAGGTTCCGAACAATATCTAACAACCAGTGAGTTGGAATGCAGTCAATGGCATTTTAAAATGTATGGTATTTGTTCTTACACTGAAGAAGAGGAGGAATGCTGATGAAAATTTCTTTCAACTCATTCACTGAATCTGGGATGGCATCACCAGAGATCTCCACAACTTTGTAACACACCTTTTGCAAGTACTATTTAAGAAGTTCACAGGTGAGTTTCATCTGAAAGATCAAACTTTAAGAAAGTTGGTGTTTTTGGCTTCCAATCGATCTTTTAGCAATCCAATGCATCTTTGGCAGAGGTAACCAGGTCAACCAGCTGGAGTTTCTGTCCATTCAAAGTAAAATCACCACCTCTTCCGGTAACGAAGGTGCCTTCATTTTTTCCTCTTCCCAGGAATGAAGAATTGGATAAAAAAAATGATTTTCTTATTGTTTATATATATATATATATATAGAATATTATATATCTATTATTAATTATAATAATATAATAAAGCAAGTGGCCCTTTCACGACTCAAACTGCCGGTACGCTTTCCAGCTCGCAACGACTCAAACGGGCGGGGGCTCTCTATTTGCAAGTTCTGGCAAGGATTTAGTGAAAATGGTAACACAATCAAACAGAAGTTATCCTTACACTAATAGTTTTAATAACACAATCAAATCAAGCTTTTTTCTGTATGCATCCATAAGGAAAGCAATGAAGGCAGTGGTTGCTTGCAAGCCTCACACAGCGCATGTGTCATCCAAAACACCTAAGAAATTGAGACTTAAACGAGTTTTATACTATTTGACAGTGAGTGCCGAGCTTATAATGGCAAAAATCAAGAGAAACCACCAAAGAACAGGAAATATGTCGCCTTAGTAAGCTACTATGCAGTCTTAAGTCAGCCAGTTCCATTGCTGAACTCTAGTCACTGGAATTCTGCCCTGCTGTTACACCCAACCAATGAACTAGGCACGAAAATCAGAAATCTAGTATACTTCACACTAGGTGATCATGCCAAATTGCCAATATATGCGGCATACCTACTACAACAACATATGATACAGTTATTTATTCATTTTTAGACATGGTACATACCAAATTTATCTGTCTCTGCAATTAATCACCATGGCTTTCCTAAGTTGAGCTGCAAGATAATTAACCCTGTAGAAATCACTCTGCTCAATATTAACTTTGACCCATAAATGTTCATTACAGTTCTCTTCATTCTTTGTGTTAAATGTGCTTGAAATTTGGTCAGGAGAATGTACCAGTTCAGATACATCCAGTTTTCGAGGATTTGATTTAAAAAGGAATGTCTTGCATTTGTGGTATGAACCGATGGAACAATACATAGTCCATCAGCACATAAATGAGTTAACAGGATTACAATTGCAGATCCTAGATGAAATTTGTAGATCATGTTTGCTTATTAATCAATAAAAAAAAAACAACACAGATATAGATTCTCAAATCATACCACACACTGGAGCAAGAGTTTCTAAAGAGGAAAAAACCTAGAAGGTGTTACATGGTACAAGTATCATGAGGGCTAAGTCACACCCCAAGCAACATGAAATTTTTAAGCACACCAACCAATCAAAGACAATAACAGAATTTATTAACATAGAATGTGATCAGAAAAGAATAGAAATTACATTAAACAATAAGAGATCCAAGAAAATATATGAATCACAAACCAATGACATTACACAAAAAATTTCAGAAGTAATCACATGTAAAGTTTAAAGGAAATCTATATGAATTATAGTAATAACATCCGCATAGAATTTTTACCAAGAAAATATGGAGTCATTGTTTGGTGCTACATATAAAAACAACCAACCCTAGAAGTTGAGAACATGAACAATCTCACTGGAACATGTCAGCTCCAAGATAACCCTGCAACATTTGAATAACAATAGATCCCCTTTTGTAGCTAATGGCATCATATTTCCTCAATTGAATGAGCATGTTCCTCCACCTGAAAATATGCCAAACAGCTTGTGAAGAACATAGTTGAATTACATGTTGAAGTTATGCCTTATATAGCAAATTGCCAACAATTTTCTCTCGTTTAAAGTCATAATTGGGACTTAATTAAATATACTAATAAATAATGGTGATGCAATCTTTGAAGTCAGCTTATAAAAAACTCAACTGCACTTTCACCTCCCTCCTACTGGGTAGAACTCCACACAAACAGATGACAGATCCACACGTATGTGCACAAACACACAGAGACAAACTGTGTCAATACATTTACTTGTGATGATGTTCACTGCAGTGCTTGAAAATTCAGTACAACAGACCATTTGGGGAAGCAGTTTGGGGAAGCAGTTTGCATTTCATAGCTATTTCTCATCATTGATTTTATCGCTGCATTCACTAACAAGCTACATAATTTAACATGCATAACTGATATGTTGCCACTTAACAGAAAATTCTAGCACAAGCTTTCACTTACCTCACTAGAACGTGATTGCAGTGTATCCATACATAGGCCACCAGTAGTTGCCAAAGAAATTAAGTCAATATTTTCCACACAGGAAACATGCTGTCAGTGGCCATATAGCTTACCTGGAAATTTAATATCAATAGAGATACTAAATTCAGAAAATTGAATGCACTGCAATTGCCAGAAAAGCAGTAGCAGAAATGTAAGATGACTCAATTTTACCCATGTTACAAATCCCTCATTAAGCCATAAATGACCCCACCATTCAATTGTTACGGCATTTCCAAACCACTGATGAGCTACTTCTGTTGGGCTTTGTGGAGTCTAGTTATATTTGATCCGAATTATGACCTGACCTGAAATAATATTGTTACGGTTTTTAATGGGAGATTTTCTGAGGCTTACATCAACTATATCCAGTTTTGAAGTGGGTAAGGAGTTCAGAAGTACCTAAATGATTTCATAAGCAGGGAGGACTAGCATTATCACCACAGAGAACTTGAAACAGTCTTCAACCAAAGAAAAAAAAAAAAGACAATGTTTAGTAGCTTTTGATTACTTGTCACCTACACTATACACTGGTTTTTGGGGTAGGTGGACATCCATGGATAAAGGACGGCTGGTTATCCAAAGCAGTCTTTGTAGTATTATGAAGCTTTTTGAACAAGAGACACAATGAGGGAAAAAAAGCCAAGTGATTCAGGTATTCGCTGTGGGTGCAATCATATAGTTCAGAGAAGCTAAATTGCTCCTTTATGTTTTAGCCAATCAATTGAAAGAAAAGATGGAAAGAAAAAAAGAAATTCATTCTGTTCTTTGGGAGGTCAAAAAAGAAAGTATTGAAAAGTTCACCTTCCTTTAAATATTAGATTTTGATTTAAATAATGAAAAGATTGAAGAGCATAAAATTCAAAATCTCAACATGAACAAGAAAAAAAGAAAGGGGAAAGTATCGAGTAAATATGTTAAGTTCCTTGACAGAAACATTCAGAGCAAACTTCCCATTATCACTCTTTCCAACAGGACAATATACACGAACCTTGATTCCTGCATGCAAAGTGCAATAATCATTTCATACACCCCAAAAAAGGGTAATTGAATGAGCCTTTGCCATATATGCATACCATCAGCTGTTGTTTCTTCAATATGATCAAATAAGTAACAGTTTTAATATTTTGATTAAGCTTTTCATCAGTAATTGACATCTTAGACAATGGTATCAAATCTGATGGCACGTCTATCCAGATCTTGATGGTGGCCTGTAAAGAATGTATTTGTAATTCCTGAGCAGCAAATAAAAGGGGGGAAAAATCAAGTTTCAAGGTAATTTAAACCACATAAGAACAGTATTATATGTAACTCAAATCAGACATTTGTGGCCACTTGTTATTCATTAGCATCAACTAGAGAAACGAAAATATTAGTATATATCCTGTTGCCTATTTGTTTCATTTATATCAATTTTAATAAACTTCTCACAAAAATCTGTGATAATGTCTTTCATAATCTGTTTACATGATTAAAACTTCTATCTTACCAGCTGTTTCATATAGGCATGTAAAAGAAGTCACTACTTTCTGAAAATGGTGAGGGTGCAAGTAATTGTTGTAAATTGATTTAAGGCTCTTAATAAGTCGAAAAAGGTAAGTTATTTCAAGGGTAAAGGGAAATTCTCAATTATGCATACCTTAAGAGCAGGTTCATCCCAGCAAGGAAAGCACAGCTTCAAACTGAGTAACTGCCATTTTCTGCTTCACTCCTCCATCCCCATAAGTACTGTAAACAAGGACAGAAAGAAGGATTTCATCTTTAGTTGGGCTTTCCCATAATCTACAAATCAAATAGAAGTCATATTTATTATCTCATTATATGTCCAATATCCTTTTAACTAAAAAACCAATAAGTGTTGCCAAGTCAAATACAAAAACAAAAAAAACAAAAAAGTTCATAATCGTAGACTAAACTATTGCAGCTAAGAATGGGTGTAAGATTTTTTTTAGAAAAAAATAATAATAGAAATGAATCATCAATAATAATAGTACCATAGATGAAACATTGATTCAAGCAAGTCTTAAAGTTTAAATTAATTTACTAGACCACTAAATTTCACTCCAGAATGTAAGTCAGATAAATAGCAAACAATTGCAAATACTAAATGTAATTTAACACCATGTGAATCCCAAGATGGGATATTAAAGGGAAATGCAGTACCTCCATCCAAGTCAGTATCTTTGATTCTCGAAGGGGCAGTGTTCTTTTCTCCTATCTTTTTTTTTATTTATTTTTTTTCTTCTGGATCAATGGAATTCTTGGGTGTGTAAGTTTCAAGGACCCAAGCTTAAAACATATATAACCATATATAATTCCAAAAAAAAAAACAAATTGAAATTTGTTGGGGGGGGGGGGGGGGGGTGGTGTGGTGTCAAAATACATTGTTAATTCATAAAATGAAAAAACCCAAGAAAAACCCCTGCACAGACTTTGGCAAAAGTCAGCAACTTGATCTCTAACTATCCCACAAATCTTGGCAACAATAATAACAGACCAAATACTAATGCCAGATGCCAGATGCCAATACGAGTTTCTTGCATGCAGACAAATTGTGTCCATATTCGAATCATAGTTGACCATGTATCATATAACTATACATATAAAATAAACATTTTGTCTCTCTCTCCCTTAAAAAGAGTGAGAGAATGAAGATTCTTTCATATTTCTTTTGTGAATAAATTACAAATCATAAACCTCAAGTTTTGACTCTTTTGAGTCATTTTGAATTGATTTGAACTCTAACATTTCAAATTTTTTATTCTGTTACTTAAAGCCAGGAGATTATTTTGAATAACAGCCACTCTCATTTTTGTCCATTTTTTACTGATATGTCTGTCCATCAAGTACCACATCAACTTGTTATCTATGCTAGTTGGCAGGGACAAATCCAAGATTTCGAGTTAAGGGGCAAGAGTATAAGTAAAAACAAAGTTATGAAATTTCAAATAAGCATCTATTTAATGTTAAGAAACTATCAACAAAAATAAATACATAATTTTTTTTTTTTTTTTTGTAATACATTATAATGCAATTATCTACTAACAAAGACAAATACATAAAACATCATTGTTTTTTCTTACCACATTAGAACATTTGCATAAGCTCATGCAAAAAAATTTGTCTATTTTACCATAATAACTTACTTTTTTTTTTTTTGTTTATGTACTTACTTTTCAAAATATTGCACATCAAATTATTTATTTTACACTACATTTCATCAAAATACTATTTTCTTATCAAAATTTTTTATTATTATCTAAAATATTCATCTCTCTTTTTTTTCAACCAAAAACCATTGCTTCAATCTAAATAAGTTTTAAAACATTAATTTGCATAGCTGCAGTAAGGGTCTGTTTAGATACTATTTATTTTATTGAGAACTGAAAACTTTTTGCTAAAAACACTATAGCAAAATAATTTTTAAACTATGAATAGTGCTGGTGGGACCTAGAAATGCATGGTTTTTGCATTTTTGCCTAGGTCGTGAACAGTACCATGAGATCCAGCCAAAAACGCAACCACAAAATAATTTGCACGCAAACGCATGCTAATTGTGTAAATTTTCCTCATCAATTTAAATACACCTACATCAGTATTGTACAAAAATACATTTGTGCTATAATAATTGTGTAAATTTGCAAAAATTCATTTGTGTTACAGTAATTGTGTAAATTTATACAATTTATTATTTTGTAGTATATATTTTTTGTGTAAATAATTGTGTAATTGGTGTAAATATTTTTTAGTATATATATGTATTAATTTTAGCAATTTGTTTCAATAAATTTGCACTTTTCCCCCTCAACAATATTATTGATCTTTTTAAAAGGTATAAAAAAAATTTATTGATCTAAAATTTGAAAAAAAAATTAACAACCTCAACAACAAAATTTACCAATAACAAACTTAAGCCCAAACAACACCCCAAAGCAAACAAACACAAGACAAACAAAAAATAAAATAAAATAAAAAATTCCTAAGTCAATTCTAACTTGTCTAAGTGAACACACACACATTTGACAACACGCAAGACACCAAAAAAAAAATTTGAGAAAGGGTCTAGGCGGCTAAAGAGCAAGACACTCAAAAATAAATTTTTTTTAAAAAAAATTGTTTATATTTTCTTTAATTTGTTAGGACAACTGAGAATCTATTAGGCAATGGCCAACATTCTTCTAGTTTCATCTCTATATCTGCGCCCCACATTCCATTTGCATAGCAAGCGTTCAAAGCTCTCATCTCCTTGTTCCTAGGGGCCATTCATTTTGTTTTCTTTCTGTTTTGCTTCTCCTTTTCTTCTAGTCTAGAAAAAAATGGATGAAGATTTCGTGAAGTCTGCATTTCACGCTCTTTTGAGGCTGAAGTGGATTAAATTTTGTTGAAGAGAAAAGATGTGGCCTTTTGCCAATGAAATTAATTTGTTGTCTAAATTGCGGAATTCTAAGAACTCTGTATATTTAAACAAGTATCACATCAAGAGATCCAGTTTCTTGTATTAAGAGTTAAACTAGCATTTTTAGGAGCTTCCCGATCGGAAAAACTCCTCCAAAAATAGGCGTATGCCACTATTTGTGGCGTGCACACGGTATTCTTTAGTAAAAGGCGAAAGAATAATTCGCTCTGTGCTCACCGCGTGGCTGCGTGAATTGTAAATTGAATGACTTGCCATTTTAATAACAGCTATCTTACACAACTTTATTGTCTCTGTTCGATATGGGACGCATCTACACGGATTTGAAAGCACTTCTTCATACATGCGTAAAATAAGACTGTGGCCGTGGAGAGAGAGACTTTGGTCTTCTTGAGACTAAAGTGCCAGGCTAATGGGAGCGGACAATAACAATTTCTTCCTTTAGCTCATGTAATGTGATGATGTATAAAATCGAGTGGAAGGTTCTAAATAAATGGATGAAAACGAAGCTAAGATATGTCCAAGCATGACCGTAAAGCTGAATTCGAGTAAGGCGTATGATGAAGTGTGGAATGCGGAATTTACAAGCAATAATGCTAAAGATGGGCTACGTTAGACCGGGACAAAGAATTAGGCAAGGAAATCCTGTCTCCCTACCCGTTTCTAGCAAAATTGGTAAAATACTCAGTTGTAATCAGAGGTTCATGATATGGGAGTCTTATGCCTTACTCGAGTCTTTTATATATATATATATTGTAAGGTAAGAATTTGTTCCACCCCACATCTTATTGTATCCTTACCGCGGTGCCTGGCGCGGTGCGGTTTTGTCCTCGTCCCCGAGTGCAGGACCAACCAAGCAAGCGCTTAGCTTGGACTTGTAATTGTAATCCCACATCGGTTAGAGAGAGCGCCCCACTACCCTTTATAATGCTTCAGGAGTTTGGGTAGTGTACCACTACTCACATGTGGGGCGCTCTCTCTAACCGATGTGGGATTACAATTACAAGTCCAAGCTAAGCGCTTGCTTGGTTGGTCCTGCACTCGGGGACGAGGGGCAAAAACCACACCGCGACAGGCACCGTGGATGGACAACAATTAGATGTGGGGTGGAACAAATTCTTACCTTACATATATATATAGTTATTTTAAAAAATTTATATAAGAAAAAAAAACCTCATGTGGGATATGTAAGTTTGTGTAATAGACATTGCCCAAATAAAATAATCTGCTAAAATCTAGGAATTTGTTCATGTGGCTAATTATAGTAATTTTTCCCACTCGTAGCCTTATTGTTTTGGTTCTTTTTGGGAAACTGCTCACTATAGGAAATTGTAATAAATCTAGTACCATACATTTTTTACACATATTTTGTCACAATAGTCTTAAGTGATAAATTGCAAGTGATTGAGAAAATAATTGAGTTTTTTGTGATAGTTATAAAGATAAGTGGATTGAGATGAAGGTATTGCACCTAATACAATTGCTCTCGATAGTTGAGATTGAGAGTTAAAAAAAAAAAACAACTTTCAATCTTAATTATTGAATAAAATAAGTTTAAAAAAAGAATTAAAAAGTGATAATGGTAAAAAAAAAATTGTGAAAGAGATGGGGGGTAATTCTCCGGATCCGAATCCAACATAAGTATGCATGAATTGATGAAAGTGATCAGTACTAATAGTAAATCCTAAACCTAAACCAACCGTACCTATCACTCTTCCATTTTCTCAGACGAATACACAGACCACTTGTTGCCTCCCCACCTCAACGATGGTGTTGTTATATCTTTGTTCCTCATATCCATCTTCTTAATCTTCATAGTCATGCCTTCAGCTATCTCTTTCACCTCACAATTATCTGGAAACTTATAGCGGAGAAAGGTTTGCAAACCCTCAGTGTCCTTGTTCTTTTGATCGGTGTATACTATGGTTTCATCAATAGAGAGGACATCGACAACGACATCAACAACCGTAATAATGAAAACACAAGCTCCTGCTATAATGAATATTCAAGTATTCCCAATAGCATTTTGTACTCAAATTAATGTTGCAAAAGCCTAAAAAAAGCACACATGATGCTCTCTTGATGGAACAAAAACTAAACTATTAGCTTCTGGTAGTAAACCTCGAATCCATGAGGGATTTTCCTAAATTCACAAGAAGATAAACTGGAATCCACCAGAGAAAAAAAAAACCTGTATTTTTATTGATCATAATCTGATCTACCTTTGACAAGTACAAGACATATAAATACTGAGAAAGTAAAACCCTAAGATGATTAGAAAATGTCTAAAACCCTAATTTGCACTAATTATGAGATTAGGTGGCAAAATACATAATTTTACCAAAAATAATAAAATTGAGTTAAATGCAAAATTATAAACTACTAACCTTAAGGGTCGTCTCAAAACAGACGAAACCTTGTTCTAACTTTTAAACTAAAAGTTATTGAGGAAAAACAAATATTACTATAAATAGTAAAAACATTGTTTCCGGGGCCTTAACGAAGGAATTTGCCTAAATTTAGGCGACGCTTGAAGTCTTGAGTCTGGATTAGAATACCATTTCCCTTTAAACTGCCAAATTTCATACAATTTCAACACTGTCGCCCCAATGGCTTTTACTGGCATCCCATCTTGATCTTGCATTGTGACTTCCAGTACCCCTACTGCTCCAGGAAGGCACGTGTTGTCTGTTTTATATCATAGATCTACCTGGATACTCTTCTTGTAGATTATTTAATGACCCCCATGATCGTAATTATGGGGTTCAGGTCTCAAATCAGCTTCAAGAAGAAAGAAAAGAAGATAACTTGCAGCCCATAAAGAACATGTCCAAGATAAGGTGAAGTTGGGTTAAGCGGTTTTTTTTTTTTTTTTTTTAAGTAATTGTATTTTAAACTTTATTGTTTTCCCTTTGAACGTTTAGCTTTCTTTCTGTGCTATTCTACCTGTGAGAGAGAGTAGTCAAGGGGATGTGTCCTAGTTGGCATGCTACAGAAAGTAGTCATGCAAAATGTTACTTTGGAATTTTGGGTCAATATTGTCATAACATGAATAATTTGAGGGTGGTTACGTTGCCTATAAGATTGTTAGAAACCATAATTTGATATTCAGAGCAAATACTCAGACAACATAAAATTCAGAAAACTTAAGAACTATAGATATTTTGGGTCTGGACAATATGCTAATGAAATGGATCCTGAAGTTCAGATTTATAGGGTTTTCAATTGCCTTTCCATCCAAGATGGTGATTGGTGATCATTACGTGTGTTCCTTCTCACTCAAAAGGAAAGGGTGAGGGATCATTATGGTGATTGCCTTTTCAATTGCCTTTCATTTTTATTATTATTGTTTTAGCCTTTTACTTTTTTTGAGAAACGTTTTACCCTTTTACTTTTTTACCATCTTAACTTTTTTTGGCCTAGGTTTAATTAGGATCCGAGACAATATCTCATAGGATTGGCTTACCATGTCAGCTTTATTATTTGTTGTTACAAATCATGGATAGTTGACATGTTTGCAAAATCGCCACATTAGCAGATTTTATCAATTTGAATCAAAACAATTTTCTAATGAGCAGTGCTACAACACAAAAATTTTCATAACATTTTTCATAGTTGATTTAACAGACTTTTAGTGGTTCTTATATACGCCCACTACTACATCACTTTTTTATTTAAAATTACTTGCACCTAGGCAATTGTAACATTCTTGGAAAATTCCGTGTGTTTCCTTTTTTTCTTCTTTTTTTGAGAGTCAAAAAAAGGGTGGCTCATGTGTGATATTATAGCCGACCACACCTCACAGATACATCGTCTGTGAGTACCACCAGCACATAATGGTGCCCGCCACTTGGACTTCACCCATGCACTTCGTTTTTTTTTTAGAAACCATAGTCCAAACCCTACACCCGTGGGGTATGAGGACTCGAATCCGTGCTTGGCACAGCCATCAAGAAGGGGGCAACCACCAGGATCTGAGATTCCAAAGTGGTTAAACTTAAACCATGAAAGTGGTGGAAATGTCATTTCATTTTGGGTTGGTCACAAATTTCAAAAAAATTTTATGTCTGTTTTGCTTTTGGACCAGTGAAATATCCACGGATGTCTTCTTGTATTGTTTACCTTTCCATCAATTGTTGTGAAAAAGAGAACCTTCTTTCAACTCCTACATATGAATTCTCCGACCATTTGTGGATATTTTCTTTATCTAATAAGAAATTGCAGTACCAATTGAATAAGTCAAACCCATTTGAACTAAATTACGTTGAGGTAATATGTGATATGAAGGATTGTGTTAATAACCATCCAAGAAGGTGGGGGGTCCATGTAGAGTGCATCTGCTGTTTCCAAAAATGAAAAATCTGAGGTTTTTCACTTGGCAAGTCCAAAAATGAAAAATCTGATGTTTTTCACTTGCCGAGTCCAAGTGCTAGGCATAATTATGGCTCTGATATGATTCAATGGACTTTCAACATTAACCACCCTATGCCAAACGGCCCCAAAAACACTACTTGTCCCACCTCAAATGGCTTCAAATCCGATTTTGACTCTAGATACAGAGCTCTCGTCCAAGGAAAATTCCTAGGTACTTTTCGGAGCAGAGTGAAATGGTGTTTCTTCTTTTCACATTTATGGTAGATCCCGCCATGAATTTAATGAGTGGACTCACCATAAATATAAGAGGAGGGAATACGTATCATTTTTTATGCTCCAGAAGTACCTAAGAATTACTCCTCGTCCAACTGCAATGCTCATGTCCAGGTACCTACTTTTTATTATTATTCACTCTCTTGGTTTGGAAAACCAAAGAAAATTAAACAAACAAGTTTTGTGTGTGTGTGTGTGTGTGTGTGTGTGTGTGTGTGTGTGTGGAAATTCAAGGGCTCTGAGGAAAATGGAAGAGATAGATCCCAGGGCTTTCAACAAGCAAAGTGCTGCTCAAGTAGTACTTAATGTGGTAAGGTTCACTTCAATAGAAACAATAACAACTTATGATGTCCGCTCTTGATGATAGCTCTTTATTATCAAACCAAGACACTAATCGGATTTTGATATAGGCAGGGGTTGAACTTTAGATCTTTTATTCAACCATCAGAGATATTGCCAGATGAGCTAACTAGAAAAAAAAAATAAAAAAATAAAAAATTTTGTAGTACAACACGATTGAGGCTTTCTAATTTGAGATCACTTCTAAATCACTCACTCAATAATCGTGAAATCTTGAAATATACACCTTTGCTTTGAGTCTTACAAAACTGTCTATCAAACCCTTTTGTTAAGAGTGTCTCATTTTCACCATTGTGATTATGGCGTTGACTTGGCATGCTTGGATATTCCTTAGTTTGGGCCAACGTGTACGGGCCTAAGGCCCAAGGTCAACTTCCCCATGATTGAACATAATTCTAATTTCTAAGAACGCATCATCGACAAGCTTCAAGCTACTCTCATTCCCTTCTTCTCAATGGCTTTGAGAATGGCATTGAAATCCACTATACAAGCCTGATCGCTTGAAACTTTGGCAATCTCATTATGATTCTTCTAAAATAATTCATTCCTGAAATGCTTACAACATTTTCACAATATTTTCACAACAAATCATAAGTGATAAGTTGTTACTGGTTCTAATTTTTCCTACTAATGAAATTATTTTTGTGCTCACCAGTAACAATCCGTAACAACTTATCATTTATAATTTGTTGCGAAAATATTATGAAAATATTATGAATATAGCATTTCTCAATTAGTTTAGGTATGTTCATGGTCCCTAGGATAGACCTTCAAAATGAAAAATTATAGAATAATCTTCTAAGAATACAATAAAAGCACTCTCTTTCATCTCATATAAATAATGGGTTTAATCATGAATTTAATTAGCAAGAGCCCCTATATTATGCGACATGAAGGGTACGTTTTTATTATACAACAATAATATTCTATGATTGCCAACATTGGCATTAATGAAATTTTGATTGGACTTTGATCACCTCGATGTCAACTCCTTTTTCATATTAGCTAGGCTTAAGCTGCCTACAGCTACAAATCCTTCCACTAGCACAACGTGACAGCTTCGAAAATTTTGACCCAAAAGGACAAAAGACCTATTTAGCCACTCTACACTTCCAAGCTATAGCAATCATAGCGAGATTAGGGGCTCGATAAGGCTTGTCTTCTCAACAATTTGAGATAGTTTAACTTTAACAAGATGATGAGCAGAGTAGATATTACCTTCATTGTGATGCCCTGATTCTATTTTACAATTATTACTATTATTTTAAATGTTTGTCTTCATGAATAACAAAATAGATATGACTTGTGAGCTTAAGTTGAATGCTTCCCAGATCGAAGATTGGGTGAATACCATTGAAGTCCGTCCTAACTATTGAGCCCTTCCAAACTCATTTTCAATTTTATAAACATTTATGTCATCCCTTGCATTAGATCATGGTTGTATTCCATAAAAAATTGGGCCTAGATTTGGGGCTGGGGTTGGGCCTAGGTGAGCTTAGAAGTAGCGAGCCATTAGAAGATCTATGAATTCCTCAATTTATAGAAGATACTTCAATCATTCCTAAACTGATTTTATACTCTGCCCCCGTTGAAGTTAGGGTTATCAAATAGGGTCTTAATGATTTGTTAGCACCTTAGAATAACATATTTCAGAAAATAGCTACCTGGTTGACAAAAGACCCTACATTTTTTCACATGAAACATATACCCTAATAAGCTTAATTTATTCAGTTCTTCAAGGTTTGATAATAATTGACCAAATTAAAGTTTAATAAACCTCATTCAAAGCATTAGCTTTATGTCAGCACACTAAAATGAAATAACTCTAAAATTCCTTCAATCCACATCAATGAAATTTAAAAATAAGACTAAAATTTTAACATGAACGACCAAGCATTAAAACGCATAGTTCTCAGAACCGGACCGGACCGGGAGGTCGGACCGTGAAAACCGTGAACCGTGATGAAAACCGGTTTTTTAAGTATAAAGAACCGGGCATATGTGGCAATTCCGTGAACCCCTAAAACCGGGGTTGGACCGTACGAACCGGTCAAGAACCGTGCGGTCCAACCCCTTAGCAATTTTTTTTTTTTTTTTTTTTTTTTTATAAAAACAACTTAACACAATTTTATTCTACTTAATTAAATTATCTATCTCTTACAAGGAATAAAAAAAATTATAATTAAAATCCTTCAAAGATATTCAACTTTACTTCAAAAATTAATCATAAATTTTAATGTTTTCATGGTTATTATTTTATTTTATTAACTTTCTTATTTAATTATTAAATATATGCTAGAAAATCATTAAATTTCCCTCACATATATAGATATATTAGTCAATTTTACTAGTTTTATAAATTTAATATCTATATCTAGGCTTTAATTAATTATTAAATTAATTATGACGTCATCACGGTTCGACCCCGGTTCAACCTCGGTTCGACCTCAAAAACCTTGAACCTCTCCCTTTTACGGTTCAATGAACGGTCCGGGTCTGAAAACCTTGTTAAAACGTACTGAGATGATTTGGTTATTAAAAACGAAGTGGACCGATTTTAGTTAAATTGGCGGTTTTCTATGGGATTCTGAGTCTTGCTAGACTCCACATATCGCTACTTCCTTACCCCATGTTCATGTATACGGATTACTTCGGAACTATACCACCGAATAAACGCCATCACCTTCGTTTCATTATAAATTTCATTACTGTATTATTCATGTTACATACTTGCTTTACTTATGTTACTTAGAAAAATAAAATATGTGGAACAAATTGGCATACAACATAACGCTACACTGGAACTTATTCAAATTACGAAATTGCTTTATTGTAAAGAAAACACTACCTGCATTCCTTGGAAATGATAGTTTCTGAACTCAAAAAACATGGAATATAAAGAACAAAGCAGTATACCAAACAAATCTAAGCAGGAGCTTATTCTTTTCTCATTTTTTTTTTTTTTTTTGATAAGGGAACTTCTTCAAATTTAAAAGTTGTTTATTGAAATGTACATTATCATGGAAAAAACTGGCAAATGCTCTTTTTGAGCAAAAATTGTAGCGTTTTGCCTCATTTTCCAAATTATTTAGGAAAATGCCCCTCTTTTGTAACTCGATTTAAGATAAATCGAGTTAAAAAAAAAAAAAAAATTTCTGGAGCCCTATAGCAACGTTTTAAAAAGCCTATAGTGACGTTTTAAGGACTTATAGTGGCGTTTTGTAACTCGACCTCCCATAACTAGGCTTCATGGAGGTCAAGTTACAAAACGCCACTATAGGTTCTTAAAACGTCACTGTAGGCTCCTTAAAAACGCTGCTATAGGGCCTAACTTGATTTATCTCATATCGAGTTTCAAAAGAGGGGCATTCCCTTAATTAGTTTAGGAAAGAGAGAAAAATGCTACATAATTTGCGCAAAAAGAGTATTTGCCCATTTTCTCCACATTATCATACATAGGTAGCGTTTGGCCTCTGCGTCTGTGCGTCTGCGTCCGAGTTTTTCTTCTTTTTTTTTTTTTTTTTTTTTTTTTTTTTCCCGGGCAGTGAACAGTAAAATCACATGATTTTACTGTGCAGAGACAAAAAACACTGTTCATGTACTGTTTAGCACTGTTCACAGCACTGTTCACGCATTAAAAAATATTAAAAATGAGTCCCACGGTACTATTTACACATTTAAAAATTATTTTGCTACAGTGTTTTCAGTTTTCAGTTTTCAGTTTTCAGTTTCAGCAACAATAAGTTCAATCCAAACGGACCCATAGTTCAAATTGATCTATTGAATAGGAGGAAAAGAATGCGTGAATCATGTGGTATACCTAAAAAAAGTCACATTTATTCAAATTGCATAGTTGCTTTAAAGAAAAGAAGATAAATAAAACGTAAAGTGATTACAAATTTAAGCAGGAACTTATTCAAAGTTTATAGTTAATTTTTATTAAAAAGTAAATTGTAACGCTTGTTTAAAATCGATTGTTACTGAAATTGGAAGAAAAATATGAGTGGAATATGCGGCATACCAAAAAAGTCACATAGAAACCGAATCAAATTGTGTAGTTACTTTTAAAAAATAAAGGAAATGAGTATTACATACATTGTTCAAAATTGAATACAAATCCAATTCAAATTTCATAGTTTCTTTATGAAAAGTAAATTGTCATACAAATTCAATCGTTACTAAATGAGGAAGAAAAGAATGAGTGGAACATGCAGTATACTAAAAAAGTCACATAGGAACCTAATCAAATTGCATAGTTACTTAAAAAAAAAAAAAAAAAGAAAAAGAATTGAGTATTACATACATTGTTCAAAAGTGATTACAAATCCAATTCAAATTTCATGGTTGCCCAAAGTTTTTATCGAGACAATGAAAAAAAAGTCTTAGAGCTTGTTTCATAAGAGGATTTATATACAATATTTTGTTTAGGAAACCAAAAAGATAGTGGATCCTATATATGAATTTATTGTTTGGCTAATGTTCTCTAAATACAGTTTTGAGTGTTGAAAAAATTGTTTTCCTGTTTTCCCTATTCACAATAGGATTTTGAAAACAACTGAGAAGATTTTTTCAAATATATATATATATATATATTCTTAATGGCATATATAGTCAATTTTCAAGATAAAAAAAAAATATTTTTATTGACATAGTTATAAATAAATTAAAAATTGTAGACTTGACAGATTTGTTCGAACCCTATTTCTTAAATTAAGGAGTTTATTTAAATTAAAAAAAAAAAAAACCAAGATTGCATGTGCTCTATCCCGGTTGCTTTAGTTTCAATTATTCTATCATTCTTCTTAAAAAAAAAAAAAAAAAACAACGGTTGTACTCGTTTATTATTGACGACAGTGCTCTAACTGCCAAGAGCCCAAGACCCAGTTAGCCTTTCTACTGTTCCATGCTATACCAATCATAGCAAGATTAGGGGTTTCATTAGGCTGGTCTCCTCAAGAATTTGAGATAGTTTAACAAGATCATGAGCAGAATGGATATAACATTCATTGTGATGCCCTGAATCCATTACAATTTTATTTTATTTTAATGTTGGTCTTCATGAATACTCAAATAGATGTGGGCTTAAGTTGAATGCTTCTTACTTCGAAGACTGGGTACATAACATTTAAGTCCGCCATAAATTTACGAAATAGTTGCATTAGACCATGGTCGTTCGGCCATGAACATTTGGGCCTGGATGGGAGCTGGGGTTGGGCTTAGTTAATTTATTTTGACATTGCAACTTTTAATTAGGTTTCTACTTCCTTTATAACTTGTTTGAACTCTGAGTATTCAGACCCTCCTTTAGATTTTTTAAGGTACTTTATCAATAAATTTTTTTAAATCCTAATAATTCTTTTATAATTTAAGAGTTTAGATTCTGTTATATCAGCATTCCACTAACAATATTTTTAAAATAATATAATCTTGTTGCAAACAAAATAATTAAGATTATTATTAATGGAATGCTGATATGACAAAATTTAGACCATTAAATCATTAAAGAATGGTTAAGATTTAGGGAAATCTATTTGGTAGAGTACCTTAGGAAATTTAAAGGATTTGAATCCAAGCGTAGGTACTCACTCATTCAATAAATATAAATTAATACTTGTGAAATATTTTCAATTGTTTGATTTTCAAACTTGAGGTTTTTGTATTTACAACAACAAGATGGTTTGATTTTTTCTGCATTTTAGGACAGTGTATATACATACAATGGTACTTCAGCGTCCTACTGTCTTGTCAACAAAAGGCTGATTTGTGTTGTAGGTTAAAAAAAAAAAGAAAAGTTTTTGGCACAAAATTAGGGGGGAAATTGACTGTAGCTTTTAAATATTGAAAAAGATGTAATGACAACAAAAATCAGGCTACCTCATTCGTTCATTAGCCATGTCAAGATGAAAATTAACATCATAGTATGATGGTCAAAGTGAAAATTTCAGGAACCAAATATGTGTGTGTGTGTGTTTTTTAAATAATACATTTTCTACCCTAGGTAATACAGAAACAGCCAGCCAGGTCTCAAATGGGCCCATATATGAAATGAAATAGAGTTCCATGATATTTGGAATGCAAACTCATCAGCTACAAAAAAATTCTGTATTAGTGCATATACGGCAATGCCAAGTAATATGTAAAACAAATTGGACCATAAAATCCTTTACCGTCTATGCGCTTGAGCTATGTTTCCTTTTGTAATCAAGCAATTTGAAAATAATTATCAAGATCAGCAGTTTTTGCTTTGTTGGTGACAGCTCCACCAAATCCTACTCAATGCATTATCATTATATATATTGTTTTTTCAATCAGAAAGTCCTACTCAATGTAGCACAATTTTTTTTTTTTTTTTTTTTTTGATAAGGCAATGTAGCACAATTAGTTTACAAAGCTATAGCTTTTGGTGATGGTCTGTCGTATTTGGTCAGGCTCGCATTATACGACATGTCTTTCATAACTGAGGAAACAAGGACATAGTCTTCCACTAAACCAATTTGAAGGTACGTGTTTCAACCTACTACGTGTTGAATCAAATCGATATTCACATGTAATTTTAGTAACATGGCCTATTTAAAAGTCACATAATTCATGTAAAACATATCCCCAAACTATTTCCTGAAGAGGGTTGCAAAACCCAACACCATTTATTTGATGCAATTCTGAACTACCACTGAATAAAAGTGGCTGATATAAATCATATAATTGTGACACAAGCACAATTTTACAATTTGGCTTATGTTATATCTTCTTTTTTCCAGCATGTGTAAATTGAAAAATGATATTTGAGAGAGGGTTGGAAAGATAAGAGTGTGTGTGGATTTGGGGACACAAGAGATCAATATCTTAGGTCTCAATCTAATTAAATGCTATATCTTCTTTTTTCCAGAATGTGTAAATTGAAAAATGATATTTGAGAGAGGGTTGGAAAGATAAGAGAGTGTGGATTTGGCGACACAAGAGATCAATATCTTAGGTCTCAATCTAATTAAATGCTTTTCTTTAATCTTCAGAACTAAGAATCATGACTACACACTGTTGTTAGGTTTCCAAAAGTTTTAACATTTATGAACGATCGATACTTGTCATACTAAATAGAAGACAAACTCGTGATGCACGCGAGAGACAAATTTTTCTTATAATATGTTTATTGTCAAAAACTCAAAAATATAAGCCTCAACATTTTGTGAATATTCAAGTAGTGAAAAGTCCCCAACTATCGCTTGAAGAGGGTTGCAGAATCCAACTCCATTTATTTGATGCAATGCTGAACTACCACTGAATAAAAGTGACAAATATAAACCATATAATTGTGATACAAGCACAATTTTACAATTTGGCTTATGTTATATCTTATTTTTTCCAGCATGTTTAAATTGGAAAGTGATATTTAAGAGAGGGTTGGAAAGATAAGAGAGTTTGTGGATTTGGAGACACAAGAGGTCAATATCTTAGGTCTCAATCTAATTAAATGCTTTTCTTTAATCTTCAAAACTAAGAATCATGACTACAAATTGTTGTTTCGTTTCCAAATGTCTTAACATTTATGAACGGTCGATACTTGTCATACTAAAAAGAAGACAAACTCATGATGCACGGGAGAGATATATTTTTCATATAATATGTTTACTGTCAAAAACTCAAAATGTAAGCCTCAACATTTTGTGAACATTCAAATAGTGAAAAGTGGGTGTAGTTGCATTATGAAAGAATGATGTAGTTATTATAACATCATCAATGACGTAGCAGTTTTCAAAATCAAAGCTACAAGCCTACAATAATGCATGTGTGCGAGCTGTTGGTTTGGTACTACAGGAAAATAAATTTTTCCAAAAAGCTGCATACTAATCAATTGGGAATTAACCAATATTACCTACTTGTGGGGTATTGTCATAAATAACTCGGTTTAATCAACATTTTTATAATTAAAGTTCTGTTTATGACAAAGTTCTGTTTGCAAGCGCCCACGACTGTCGTGGGAAGTACGCCTCGACCTAGGGTGGACCATGGCGGAGGGTGTTAATAGAGTCGCCACCTAGTTTAGGTATAGGAACCATAAATATAGCGCCTGACGTGGAAGGATTGATCTTTTCCAGAGCATGTGTTCGAATTTTAGGTATGGGGATGGGAAGGTGTTAGGCACCCAACCCCACTTGTTCCATGGGTTGGCTTCCACCTATTGTGTTCCAAGTCTTAATCTCATTAAAGGCATACTCAACATGTTATTCTAACTCACACACACACACACACACACTCTAACATGCATCTAAAGCAAACAACATGGCATAATCATCCCTAAGCCCAGCATTCATCTATCATGGCATTAAGCATATATCATCAAGGGCAGCAACATTACACAGCAGATTTAAACAAGCATGTTACGGTATCTAAACATCAAAATCATGGGATTCAACAAAGCATATCATGTTCATTAATCACATCATACTCATCAAACAAAACAAATGCATGTCCATGTGATTATGCATGACTTACCTCACTACATCACAACACCTATGCATCAATGAATGTTCATAGATAAAAACAAAACAAAGTAGACAGATGGTTATAGATATGAAAACTAGGTTAAATAGAGGCTAAACATGTAAATAAAATAAAGGAAAAACAAACAGAGATGAATTAGGGTTTCTGGGCAAGAATATGAGTGTGCATACATAGGGTTTGCATGTACATCACAACTGTATGCGTACGCATACTTCTAGTATATGTGCATATGCATGAAGCCTGTGCACACATACACACCCGAAACCCTAACCCATAAACACATAATAGAAAATACAAAAGAAACAAGAAAACTAACAACCTAGCATGCTTCTAACATAAACACGAAATAAACCTAAACTAAAAAAACATGTTATAAACACTTAAGCATTTAAACCAAAAAAAAAAAAAAAAAACAAAGGAAAAGCAAAAAAAAAATGAAAAGCCAAAGTTAGAAACTTTATCTTAACACTAGAACTCTTTAGAACTTGATTTTGACCGTTCCCCTCAGTCAATCTATTCACTACCAATTCAGAAATAAGTTAGTAAACTTAGAACTCAAAGATCAAGACCAAAAAAGGCTCTAATCAAGCAAAATTTGACTTGAGGGTGTTTTGTGAAAAATTCCCTCTTCAATTCACTATTTTCTAGTGAATCTTGTGTGTTTTACCACTCTTTTAGATCAAGACCAGAAAAGGTTCTAATCAAGAAAAATTTGACTTGAGGGTGTTTTGTGAAAAAGTCCCTCTTCGATTCACTATTTTCTAATGAATCTTATGTGTTTTACCACTCTTTTCCTCCTTTGAAAAAGTGCCTTTTATGACTTTATATAGTCGAAAAATAGGGGTTTGGGATGGCTCCCAAACGATATGTGATTCGTTCCAAACTAAGTTTAATGCAGAAAACATTTCATTTCATAGTTTCTATAACCCTAGCTGCGCACGCATGCCCGTGCATGCATGCGCATGTAGTAAGCAAGTGTACGCATGGCTTGACTGTGCGTACGCATACACATGTATGCGTGCGCACACTTAGGATTTCCCATAGCCTTTCTTTTCCAAAAATAGTTTTATTCTTCCAAAAATAAGTTATATTTTCCACAAACACTTCTCTCAAGTCAATTTTCATCTGATTGGACCCTAAACCAACCTTGGACTTTAGAGTACTACCATTATTGGAGAACGGGGGCCCGAGTCGATTGGGGACCAAAATGCGGTGTCTATACTTATGGAAAACTAATGAAATAACTTGTCTCACAAGAAAATTAGTAGGAGGGTTTAACCTATCAACCCCAAGGTAAACAAAATTCATTAGAATTTAAGGAAAGTTTTATAATAAGACTTTACTCTAAATCTATTGTTACTTCATGTCATACTTACTAACATGACACCACACAGCAATTCATAGACTCTTATATTTTGAATTTTGTTGAACATAAACCTCCTACTCTGAAGATTTGTAATAACAACTATGATGAAACTGGATTGTAACAACTCTACTTCATTCAACAGATCATCAAATGTTGAATTAGATTTCACGCTAATGCATTAGGAGAATCTTGGAAGATCTCCAATGCTTGTGTACAAAACACAAAACCCTAGATTAAACATTGAAAGAAGCAGAACAAGAAAACTGAATATACATGAATTTTGATGGGCTAAGATTTAAGCTTGATGGGTTAAGCTAGAATTGAATTGGAGTTGAGATACCTAAAACTTTGAGTCTTTTGCACTTGAACCTTGGACTATCTTAAGCTTGAACTAAGCTTCAAACACACTCAAAACACACTAAGATTCCTAATTTTGGTTACACAAGGTCACAATGTGTCAACCTAGTCCTATAGACTCAAAAACCTAAAAGAAACATAACTAGAAAACTGAATCTTCATGAATATTGATTAGTGTTGGTATCCTATTTTGCAACTCTCATTTAACCTCACTTGCATTCCATTATATATCATCACCATCTAATGTCTCCAAGGCAAGACTGTAATTTTGATTATTTGATCTCAAAATACTTTTCATAAGACAAATCTTGTAGTCATAATGATCAAAAGGATAGTTCATGAGTATAAATCAGACCCCCATATTAAAAGATATCAAAGAAATAATTTTTAATAGTCAAGTGCACTTGCATGAATTAAATCAAAACCATAGGTTATTGTTAGTTTTAGACCCCTAAAAACACAGTTTGTTTAATGTACTTTAATAGCCAAGTTGTTACTTAGGTCAATTATGTAGATCTAGGTTAAACATTCATCATAAATATCATGCATAGTGGAAAACTAAATAACACAAGATGTGATGATTCAAAAAAACCAATGAAACAGTCTAGTTTTTAAGGTAAAAAACCTAGGGAGAACGATCCCAAGAGAACAATCCACTATATCAAATTGAGATTTACAGTCAAAAACACTAATTCGTAGTAAATCTAACTACAGTTACCAAACTAAGCTCTGAACCCCTCAAACTTCTTTGATGTGAATCTGCTCTCACATGAACCTCTAGGTCATGCTTTAGGCCTCCCACGTTGACCTTCAGTCTATGACTCCAAGACCACCATTGAAAGTTTAGATTTTTAGCACCTTTGATGACCAGTGATAGCAGCATAAACTAACTTATTGTGACCACTCAAATAAAAATTACGAACACCCTGATTTTAGAATTATAAAAATTTGGCTTCAACAAAAATAAAAGAAGTGCTACTACATTCACAACATTTTCACAATAATTTTACAACAAATCTAATGTAGTAAGCTGTTACTTATTTTACTTTGGGCCAAATACGAATATTATTTTTTACCTACCAATAATAGCTTTTTGCATAAGATTTATTGTAAAAATGTTTTGGTTGTAGCATACTCCAAAATTAATTGTCTCCAAACATAATTTTTAATCCCTGTTTTTTTTAAAGCTTAAATAACGACAATAAATATTTGCTCAAATAACAACAAACATAAACCAAACAAAAATAAGACAAGACTAAACAACAACAAGTGAAAAAATTATTCAACAAAAAGCCTATTATAAAACCAAAAAAAAAAAAAAAAAAAAAATTGTAGCTCGTTCAACCTATTCAATAAAAATAATCTCTAATTTCATTTATCACTAGATGGGCTGCACTTAGATGGTGAATCTAAAACGAAATTAGATTATTAGAAAAACATATCCTTACATGTCTTCGCTAGCTGATCTTACTCTTGTCACGCCCCAAACTCAAAAGAGTCCAAAGCATGAGAAAAACATTTCAAAGGTACCTGTAGATTTTGTTCCTCTTGGCAATTCAATTCAAATAAAATCATATCAAGTACCAACATCAAGAATTATCATAATAATTCCATTAAATATACTGCAAAGTAAGTCAGAGCTTTATGCAATAAATACAATGACCATTGGCTACAAAAGAATGGAAATCTAAATAAATAATTACATAACATCAACTTGTTCCATTAGTTGAAATAAAAGCATAACCACTATTAGATACAAAAGAATTGGGTCAAGCCTACTCTAAGTTATACATCATCAATTATCTCCATCACAAAAGTCAGCCTCCATCAGCAATTAGTCTAACTACTGCTAGCCACCAAACAATTGTCTCAAAAAGATAGTTACCTACTCTGAAAAAGTTTGTAAAATAATAGAATGAGACAGAGCCCAATAAGTAGCAAAATTAATAGGGGTGGGGGAAATGCAAGTTTCATGATGATAACAATTTACAAATCATATTTTAATTTGGGAATTTCCAAATTATTTTTATAAAACCATTTCCAAAAATAATATGACAAGAATGAATAAAATGACATAGCACAAAACTTCTCAAAATGCTCTCATGAAACTACATGCTATAATTTGTGAGCAATAACGATACAATTCCAAACCCAAGGCCACATGATAATGTTGTCACAAAGACGAAACTAATCTGCCGTCACAAAGACGGAACTCATCATCGACACACAGTCAGAACTAAATATGCTGCCACAAAGACGGAACTCATCGTCGTCACAAAGACGGAACTCAAAAACCATCACAAAAACGAGTGTTAAGATACCAATGTCACACAGACTATAGTATCTAGCTAGGTAATCATATGTCACAACACATGGGTAGAACATAAAGAGCTCACAAATTACCTTTAATTCAAAATACATAATTCACTTCCAAGTATTTTCATAAAATATTTGAATGCCCAATATATTCACAAAGTTCTCAAAGCCCTCAACTCATTTCTTGTCAAGATGATTTTGCATTAACTTCCCAAATAACATAGGCCAAGATAAAGCATCTTTATATTTTGCAAATAATGCAATAAATCCATAAAATTCATTCTCAAGAATTTAATCAAGATGCTAGTCTTTTCCATGCTAACAAATCATGCAATTCCCCATATGCAATAAGAATATGCACTTTCATATATAATCATAAATAGTAGGGTCACAACATAACACTTTTTAGAAAAACATAGTTCCACCATTAATTTTCCAAAATGTGTTTGACCCAAAAATAATGTTTATGCAACATAGTTATTTTCCAAAAATCCCATTAAAAAACTACTTACCTCGCAACCCGCAAAAGCCTAATTTTCCAAGCTCCAAATGAAATTAGCTAGAACCTAAACAATACCAAAAAAACCTATCACAATAAGCATAAAGCTTGAAATTGTATCTATCTACATATTAGAAATTGCTAACTAAGAAATTAATTAGGCAAGCCTAGCATTTAACCTCACAAATAATGTATTCCACTTCCAAAGTTTCTTAACAATTTCATTACAAAGCATAGACTCCAACTTATCATCATGTCATTCCAAACTTCACCTTTACCATAAGAGATCCGAACACTTTATGAATTTATTCCTCAATATACATGTCATTTTCAAGAGGCCACAAAACAACAACATATATAACAATACCCACCATTACAAACCCCAAATATAAATCCTCCACTAGCTCCAAATACACAATAAAAATTAGATTCATCAACTATTTCACATTAGAAAGCTAAAACTCCCAAATCTTCACCACTTAGCTAACCACCATTGCAAAAATCATAAACCCACTCATCAAATACATCCACCAAGACCAAAACCCATACATAAAAACACATAAATATCACTTCTAATGCTGATAAATCACATGGGTATTATTATTAAAACTTAGATAAACATAACCTCAGGCAAAAACATATAAACCCACAAAAAGATTAGAAATTTTAACTTCAAATAGTAGAGGTGAGTGAGCCTTACCGTTTTCTTATGGAGTTTTTCGGTGATCTTGCCAGAAAAAAGGTGGTGGAAGAGGTGAGGAGTGGTACCGGTTGGAGAGTGAGGGAGTTATATATGAGAGAGGAGTGTTGTGTAAAAAAGAAAAGAAAGAAAACAAAGGGCGAAACTACAATATTAGTCTCTCAATTTCACCTTGTGTGCATAATTGGTTCCTCAAATTTGAAGCAAGCACAATTGGTCCCTCAAGTTTTAAAACTGAGTTGCATTAGTCCTTTACTAATTGCCGTTAGCGGTGTTACTTACGTGACTAATGGAATAATGACTTGTCATTTTTTTTAATGACGTGGCATTTTTTTAATTAAAAAAATTACAAATTGTTTGGTGCTGATTTGGTCTTAGTATTATGTTGGTGCCGACTTACTTGTTAAACCTTACAAGTAAGTTAAAGATTAAAAAAAAAAAAAAAAACTGCTTGCAAAGCTGCTCACATTTTTCATACAAGTTTTGAAAAATATTGGTTGACATTTACGGAGGCTTCAGCCTTCAGTGAATGTCCCACCCTGTGGCTTTTAAAAAATATTTACTGGTTTAGTTTTTTTTTTTTTAAATGTTTGTTGAAATCCAAATCATGTAGCGTCTGTGTCTTCCTTTGACTTGATTTGATTTCCTTAATGAATTTTTCTTGTTGATGTATATGGAATGGCCCCTTTTCATGAACTGCGGTAATCTGACATCTTAAACAAATTTCCATTGTCTAGGAAGTGAAGAGGATGGAAGTAAATTACCTGCAGTATCATCCAATCCAGATGGCCTACTGTGTTGCTCAAGGGTAAAATAGTAAATTAGCCATAATTTTCAAACAATATAATTAGCCGACAATATTTTCAAACTATATTTTTTACTTGCATCTCGACTCTAAGAGACTCGATTTTGGCCTATAAATTGAGTCTCAATGACTCGATTTTCATGGTCTAATCACCACTGATGTGGCATCTTTTTCCATGTGGCGACCCACTTGGAAATTGAGTTTCTAGACTCGATTTATAAACCAAAAAAATATAAAAATATTTTAAGTTTCAAGTCGCCCATGTATTACCAAGTTGATCAGAGAGAAAGAACCTCAGATGCTCACCTCACCGGTGCGAGCCCAAAATACCCCAAAAAAAAAAAAAAAAAAAATTCAACCAGATCAGAGAGAAAGAACCTCAGATGCTCACCTCACCGCCGCGAGCCCGAAATACCCAAAAAAAAAATTCAACCGAATCAAAGAGAAAGAACATCAGAGAAGAACCCAAAGGATAAAAAAAAAAAAAAAAAAAAAACCTAGGCCGTGCGACCCAGAGAGGAGAACCCAGGCCGCGCGAGCCTAGGCCCCGCCGAGCCCAGGTCGGCGCGAGCCTAGGCCCAGCGTGAGCTCGGCACGAGCCCAGGCCTCGTGTGAGCTCGGCGCGGGGCCTGGGCTTGCGTGGCCTGGGTTTTTTTTTTTTTTTCCTCTTGGTTCTTCTTTGATGCTCTAGTTTTTATAAGAGTTATAAATCGAGTCTTAGAAACTCGATTTTCATGCGGTCGCCATGTGGAAAAAGTGTCACATCAGACGTGATTAGACCATGAAAATAGAGTATTTGAAACTCGATTTATAAGCCAAAATCGAGTCTCAAAAACTCGAGATGCTAGTAAATAATATACTTTGTAAACCGGACCAACTAACTATATAGTTGGATAATTAGGCTTAGTTACCCATTTTGGCCGTTGCTCAACGACTTATATGTTTGAAGTACTCTAGCCAAGATGAGGATTCAATTCGACAAGCATTGTAGGATCTAAAAGGACAATATATTGACGGAAGGCTCTAAAGTTTGGTGTAAAGCACAATTCTATATTTTGATACTTACTTGGTACTGAAAGAACAATGTAATTGGTTTACTATCTGGCCTGGAGATGTATAGCCAAACTTTTGCAGAATAATCATTACGTCTGTGTTAACCAAAAGTCAGAATGTGCAGGTTCAAGTTTTAATTAAAAAATTTTGTAATTTTTTTAATGATGCGGCTAGGGCTTGGGTTCTTCACTCTCTCCCCTTTTCTCTCTCTCTCTTTTGGTACTGGGTTGTGAACCAAATTGCTTATTATGTTTTTATTTTTATTTTTATGGGGAGACGGTTTCTTACGTGTAACTTTATTTTGTAATTTTTTTAATTAAAAAAATGTCACATTATTAAAAAAAATATCAAGTTATTATTCTATTAATCACGTAAGTAATATTACTAGTGACGGTTAGTAAAATGACTAATACAACTCAGTTTTAAAACTTGAAGAATCAATTATACTCGCTTCAAACTTGAGATATTAATTACGCACATGAAATAAACTTGAGAAACCAATATTGTAATTTTGCCAAAACAAAATAGGAACAAGAAGGGTGGGCCGGCCAAATGGGGAGAGAGGGAGATATTTTGCAAGATGTGTGGTTGGAAATGGGTGGGGCAGGTGGGGTAGGCATGTGTGACACTAAAAAAATCTGACCTCTTTTTTTTCTTTTTCTTTTCACTTTGACTGGGACGTTACAACTCTAGCATGGATGCCTATAAATAGGGCAGTAGGCCAAGCTATTGCACCACACCGTACCCAAAAGCCAACTTCTCCTTGCTTTTCTGACATTTCTAGCTTTGTTCTGTAATACATACTACCATGGCCAGCAACAAGAAGCAGCCAGTTTCCGCACAGAAAGCCATTATCTGTGAGCGGAGCGTGCTAAAAATGTCCGACGATGAGATCAAGAAACGGATTAGCGTCACCCATTCTCGTACTGACAAAAAGTTTGATGTTGGCTATCTTTTTGCTGTTGTGCAAAACATTCTCCATCCTGCCTTCACTACTGTTGAAAATATTGTTCTGGTATGTGTATATGTTACTACTTACGACCTCACATTCTTTTTATAATTTTTTTTACTCTGTTGATTTTCTTTGTAATTTTATTTTCGGGTAGGCCGAAGGGTTTTTATTTTTTATAATTTTTTTAACATAGTTGAAGGTTTTTTTTTTTTTTGATAAACACATCATGTCCGTTTGAAAACAACTTATCTAACTAAAACTGAAAACTTTTTACTAAAAATATCGTAGATAAAGGTAAAAGTTAGCTGAATAGTACAGTAAGACCCATGAATAGTATCAAAAAGTGCAATAAAACTCATAAATAATAACAAAAATAAGCTGAAAGTGTAGACAAGCTGAAAATTTAGCTCATCCCAAACGCACACATAGTTGGAAGCTTGGCGATACCAATAACAGTAACTCTTCTTTAAAACCTTCACGGTCTTAATTTTTGAAATGAAATAGAGACAAGCATAAAAATTTAACACGTTTTGTATGTAGTATAATTTGCTCCACTATTCTTTCAAAGTTATCATAGTTTTCGAGTGAGATTTGTTATGTGTCTTTGTGTTAAAACTTATTTCCTTCTTCCTTAGTATAAGGTTGAATTTAATCAACCATCTAATTGGCTTTATTCCATGACCAATTTGCTTGTAATTTAGCACTTAGTAACCCTGTATTTAGGTGAGAAAATTGTAAGGGTAGTGTGTGAGAAGATGTGAAGAAAAGCTCAAGAGTGTGCAAGAAAACAGAGTCTCGCGGCTAGGGCTCGCGGGTGGATCGCGACTAGCAAGCCGCGAAAGGCAGGCACGTGAGAGGCACACTGGGAAGCTGAAGGGTCGCGCCAGCTGTCACGCTACAGGACAAAAGGTCCAAGCTATCCAGGCCGTTACGTCGCGACTGGAACTCGTGACTTGGACAAGCCGCGAGGTCAAGCCGCGAGTAAACCCTGTTTGGCAAAAACTGACGTTTTGCATTCCCTTCTCACCCTACTATATATACACCCTTATACCCACAAAATTGAGAGAGTTTCTAGAGAGAATTTTTGTGAGAGAAATTCTAGAGAAAAACAAGATTGCCTCATCCCCAATCTTTACCTTAGAGTCTCTACAAATTCCTCTACTCTCTCCCTCTCCATTGTTATACCCTTGAGAGGTTCTTAGCCAAATCCCTTTCTCACCATACCTATATCCGTGAGAATGTTTATTTGGTGCTTTGGGAAACAGTTAGGAAGGAACCAATCTAATTGGTTGATGCTATGGGCTATAGCGGAATTCGGGAAGCTAAAGAAGAAATAGGTTCGGCGTAACCTCGTTGGAGTAAGAAGCTTGGAGGGTTTAGGTACTTGGGTAGATTAGGCTTGGAGGGTCTTCTGCTGTTCATGTATCCCAACTACATTCTTTAGTGGATTATTTGACCGCTTGGAGGGCGGCGGAGAGGTTTTTCGCCGAGGACTTCGGTTTCCTCTTCGATAACACATCGTGTGTTGTCCATGTGTTTGCATCTTCCTTCCCTTTATCTTTGCCTTATATTTACTGCTGTGGATGTGTTTATATTTGGCTTAGATTGTTTATCAATTCTGTTATAAGCTTGTTATCATATTCCGCACATTAATTGTTTGATATAAAGCTTGAATTGGTAATTTTGTAATTTGGAGTCTAAACGTTCAAGGGTGTTTCATACCCATTTTGAACTCTTAATTGGTATCCGAGCGGGTACACTTGTTGTGGTTTAAATACCTAAGTGTGATCCTTGACCCCTTGTGTTATTTGTCATGGATTGTGCTTTGTATGCCTCTTTATATGATTTGGTTTGTGATGAATGTAACATGCCACGTGTTTGTGAAAATGCCTCTATGAGTGATAATCCTCATGATTGTGATGCTATGTTACATGAATCTTTGGATGTTATTGATATTCCAAATGACAAACTCTTCAAGAAAAAGGCTAAGAAATTTCAAAAGAATTTGAGCAAGTTATTTTGTGAAAAGAATGATTTGATTGCTAAGCTCAATGAATCCAACAAATTGGTTGAGAAATATAAAAAACTTGCTGAAATTTCTCTTGAAAAGATGAAAGAGTTTGAATGGTTAAATATGGACTTGGATGCTAAACTTGTTTTGTCTAACAAACTTGTTGATAATCTTAAATCTGAAAATGATTCTCTTAAGATGCATGCCAAGTGTTTGATTGCTGAACCTACTATTAAAAATGGTGAAAATATTTGTTGCAATCATGTTGTGGTACCCGATTTTGTGCCTATTTTGTGTTCTACCTCAAAGGACAAATCGGTGTACATTCCTCCACATAAAAAAAAACCAAAAGGTGGAGAGAAAGGCTGTTAAGTCAAAACCTCCGTTTAGGTCTCAACCTAAGGTTTTGAAGGGATCTAAGTTTGTTCGAACTTGCCACCATTGCGGTGTGATCGGTCACATAAGACCTCAATGTTATAAGTTGAAGAGTGAACAAAACCTTGTTGCTAGATCCCTTCCTAAAAAGCCTAATGGACCTAAACACATTGTGTCACCATTGCGGTGCTTTTGGTCATCTAAGACCTCATTGTTCTAAGTTTCATGCTCTCAAAAGAAAAGAGAAACTTGAGCTTCTTAGAAGTTATGCTAAAAAGGGTAAACCGGTTTTGAGTGAAAATAGCATGTTGATTAAGAAAATGTTTAATGCTCTTAACTCCTTGACTATGTGCATCTCCGGTTCTCATTCTTCCAACCCTCGTCTCACTTCTCTTGAGACACTCATTCCAAACAATCGTTCTGTTTGGATGAGGAAGGGTTCTTATGGTTGAGCTTTTGCTCTTTTGGTCCTCGATCTAATTCTTTCGATCTTTGTGGGACCCCTCATGCATTGCATGTTATATCTTCATGCATTTTGTGCATCTTGCATTTATTTATATGCATTATTTTTGTTTTGATCTTACTTTTATGTCTTTGTTTTGTGTGAGTAAAAATCCAAAACCACATAAAAAGTGAAAAATTCAAAAAGTTTGATCGTATATGTTTGAGCACATATCACATGTGAATTTTGCCTTGTACCTTCGTACAAATGGCCTTATGCATTTACGAGCTTAGCTTGTTCTTTATGCACTTATATCTTTGTGGGAAAAATCTTGACATCTTTGTGTGATTGTTGTAAATCGATCTTCAAGCTTGTCATGAATGATTAGTCAATAGTCATGTTGGTTTTGATACATGCATAGACTTGTGCCTATATATCTTCCCACTCTTTTTTTTTTTTTTTTTTAAAGAGCTCAACAAATGTAAATCTCAAAATGAAAAGAGATAATGAGCTGCAAAAGCCGTCGCATATACTAGTATTTGACTAGGAAAAAGGGAAAGCGACTTTTATGAAATTGTATGATGCTCAAAAAGCCAAAGGCTTGTTCATCAAATTGAAATATCAAAAATTTCAGGCATCTATCTCACAATGAGATTTTCTTTACTCAAAAATGGCAAATAATATGTTGAATATGGAGCCAAATGAAAAGCTTCAAAGAATTGTTATCAAGTTCTTGTGGGAGGTCATATATGCATGTTTCTATAATTGAGATAGACCACTTGTCTTAGTACTAGTTGTGTATGACTTGATTGAATTGATCATTGAAACTTCATTCTAGACTAAGGACTATTCCACGCTTGATACACACACACAACACACATGCCTAATGTTCAATGAATGCCTTATTCATTTGTTCGATTGTACTTGTTTAAATGTGATATGTGTGAGCTCAACTTTATATGGATCAATCCAAAAAGATTTTTGATCATTTTATATGTTTTTGGAAGTGATTTTTATCACTATTTGTGTTCTTGTTTAATGCTTACATTGTTTTACAGTGTTTAAACATGTTTTGTGTTGAAAAACAAGTGTCAGAATTTTTGGCGACTTGACCAGTCGCGAGTTACAGTCGCGAGTTTTGGCGACTCATTTTGGCGACTTGACCAGTCGCGAGTTACAGTCGCGAGTTTTGGCGACTCGTTTTGGCGACTTGACCAGTCGCGAGTTACAGTCGCTCGTTTTGGCGACTTGCCCAGTTGCGAGTTCATCTAGAAGCTTTAGCGACTCGCCCAGTCGCGAAATGCCCAGAAACAGCTTTTTAAAGGGCTTTTCGTCTGAAACTTGTTTTTAACCTCTCCCATCCCCTTTTAAACCCCTCTTTCAATATTTTTACATCAAAACCCAACCAATTTGAATGGTTTTTCATTCCTTTAACATCTCTAAGGTAATTTTAAACTCTTTTCATTTATTTGGATCCTTGGATTATGTTTTAGTGAGTTTTGTGCTCTTGGTTGGGATTTTCATCATAGGGGTTGGGCAAACTTAATTTTTTTCTCAAGATTTCTGTATGGGATTGGTTTCTTTTGATGATTTTCTTTGAATGTTGGCCCTTTGTGGCAAAAAGAGCATGTATTAAGGATGGATTTCATGATGTTCATACATTGTTTCATATTGTTGTTCATAGTGTGCATGCTAGGTGTTTGATAAAATGTCTCTTAGGCATTTTCTCACTTGTTTGGACTCCGATGAGTATCAAACTTTGGGGTTTCTCATGTTTTCTCATTAGGAACATGTTTGGTTCATTGGTTGTGTATTTAACACACCTTGCCCTAAATGTGCATTTTCCATGCATTGCACTTGCCACCTCTTGCACACACCTTACTACCTTTGTCATGCATTGGTTCATACATTGTTTCTTCATCCTAGCATGTCATGTCTTAGGATTGAGCTTCATTTTCTCATTCATCTCGCACCCCTCATGCATCATTGCACCCCTCCTGCATAATTATCATTATTCATATCTTCATCTCTTGCCCTCTTTTCTCCTTAACCCCTTTCCCTATTCGTGTCAAAAAGGGAGAGAGTATACCCAGAGTAGTATACCGAAAAGTTTTGTCATTTCTATATGACTCTTGTGCACATTCTTAGGGGGAGAAATTCCATTTCCCATGCACATTCGTAGGGGGAGAGACATTCCATAGGGGAGATGCATATACCAAGGGGGAGTAAACTTTGTTTGGTCAAGTTACTCACATGTTGCACATCATGATTACTTGATCGCAATTTACTTGTTACATTATACTTGTCCATTTATTACTTGCTTTACCTTGAGGGTCTAATGTGTTTTGTGCAAGTGTTTCAGGTTACAAGTATATATGTTCAAAGTTCATCACAGCTCCTATGATTCATGATAAAGGGAGTGATATGATAGGGAAGTATTTTATAGTTTGTTATGTTGTTTCTTTGTACCCATTGTTGCTTTTGTAAGCCTTGAGGGTTGTTTCTGGCACTTTTGCATACTTGTAGACTTTTATGGTTTGTGCCATGTATTTGCAAAACTTTGCTTATGCAGCCTTTATGTTTTTGTGTTTTGGTACTTGTTAATGCCTTGCATTATCTTAAGTACAACACTCTTGTGCCCTTGTAGGATTGTTCCTAGATGCATATGTGTTTATATGCATTGGTTGAGTGTTGGACTTGCAAAATAATTCTCGTTAATTGAGTTTATCAGCTTTGCATGTCCGGATGTTCATTTCCTGTGTGAATGAACATAGTAATCACTTTTGCTTAAGTGACTACTGTTGCTGATCTTGCCATGAATTATTGCTTTTGTGCTTATGTTCATTTTTGCTTGATCATGCCTATTTTGCTCCATATGCTTATTAAGTTTTCTGCATACAATGATATTGTTATGTTATTGTGTTTCAGGAGTTTCTTATTCATATGTTCAAGAGCTGCACAGAATCTAGAGTTAGGTGTGAGTGAGTTTTCCAACTGTTCCCAACTCACGTTTAAGTCTAGAGTCTGTTGTAGGGTTTTGTCACGTAATAGCCAAAGGGGGAGATTGTAAGGTTGAATTTAATCAACCATCTAATTGGCTTTATTCCGTGACCAATTTGCTTGTAATTTAGCACTTAGTAACCCTGTATTTAGGTGGAAAAATTGTAAGGGTAGTGTGTGAGAAGATGTGAAGAAAAACTCAAGAGTGTGCAAGAAAACAGAGTCTCGCGGCTAGGGCTCGCGGGTGGATCGCGACTGGCAAGCCGCAAAAGGCAGGCACGTGAGAGGCACACTGGGAAGCTGAAGTGTCGCGCCAGCTGTCACGCTACAGGACAAAAGGTCCAGGCTATCCAGGCCGTTACGTCGCGACTGGAACTCGCGACTTGGACAAGCCGCGAGTAAACCCTGTTTGGCAAAAACTGACGTTTCGCATTCCTTTCTCACCCTACTATATATACACCCTTATACCCACAAAATTGAGAGAGCTTCTAGAGAGAATTTTTTTGAGAGAAACCCTAGAGAAAAACAAGATTGCCTCATCCCCAATCTTTACCTTAGAGTCTCTACAAATTCCTCTACTCTCTCCCTCTCCATTGTTATACCCTTAAGAGGTTCTTAGCCAAATCCGTTTCTCACCATACCCATATCCGTGAGAATGTTTATTTGGTGCTTTGGGAAGCAGTTAGGAAGGAACCAATCTAATTGGTTGATGCTATGGGCTATAGCGGAATCTGGAAAGCTAAAGAAGAAATAGGTTCGGCGTAACCTCGTTGGAGCAAGAAGCTTGGAGGGCTTAGGTACTTGGGTAGATTAGGCTTGGAGGGTCTTCTGCTGTTCATGTATCCCAACTACATTCTTTAGTGGATTATTTGACCGCTTGGAGGGCGGCGGAGAGGTTTTTCGCCGAGGACTTCGGTTTCCTCTTCGATAACATATCGTGTGTTGTCCATGTGTTTGCATCTTCCTTCCCTTTATCTTTACCTTATATTTACTGCTGTGGATGTATTTATATTTGGCTTAGATTGTTTATCAATTATGTTATAAGCTTGTTATCATATTCCGCACATTAATTGTTTGATATAAATCTTGAATTGGTAATTTTGTAATTTGGGGTCTAAACGTTCAAGGGTGTTTCATACCCATTTTGAACTCTCACTTAGGGATGGAGTCAGAACTTAGAGTTAGGAGTTAGGGTGGCTTTGCCGTTGAGGTTTTTTTTTTTTTTTTGTTGAGCTATTGGGTAAAAATAAAATTATTTTGTTTAAAATTTTTTAAAGAACCGGGTTGCTTTTTTTTTTTTTTTTTTTTTTTTTTTTGTAAAAATGGTTTATTAGGCTCAATTTTTTTAAGTTTTACTATTAGTAATTTTGTTGTTAGGCTAATTTTTTTTTTTTTTTTTGGACTTGTATATTTTATTTTAGATTTTAGATCTATAAATTTTTTATGGTCTTTAAAATGAGGAAAATGAAAGAAGTACAAGCTTTTTAACAAATTGTTAATATGATAAGTGGTTATTAGTAAATAAAAAAAAATAATATAAATGGTGGGCCCAAATGTAAACCAATAAAAAAAATTTATCTTAATAGTTTGGAAAAATGTTGTAAAAAAGTTTGTGACTATAACAATATTCTTAAAAAAGAATCAATGATATTATTAAGGGGGATAAAGTGTAATTTTATAGAACAAAAGTGCTAAAATTAATACCCATGTATATAATAATATTCTTTTAAAAAAAAATTGGGTGGGGGAAGGGGCCATTGCCCCCAAGTCCAATGGTGGCTCCATCCCTGCTCTCCCTTATGTGTGAGTGCATTTCAAAAAAATAAAATTAGCATGTTTATTCTAAACAAAAATAAATAGTTGGAGATGCAAAAAGTTATATATTTATAATATATATAAAATTAAAGACATTTGTTTGTTTGTTTTTTTTTTTTTTTTTGTCTCATACTAATATCTTGCCACATAAGTTTATGAATCCTCATAATTTAATATAAAACACTTATTATTCTAGTATCTATATTTTAATGAAATTAGATTCTATTTTATATTTAAATTCTTGATTAGAATATTGTCGTATCATATTACTTTAAATGGTAAAATGGATAGTTCCATATACAGACCTAATCATAATAAATACATATTAATAACTACCATAAATATCACTTTTATATTTTTTAAAAAAATAAAGAAAGAATCACATTTTAAAAAAAAAAAATCAGTTCATTGTTCGAGCTAGTGATTAGTTTTTAATTTAAACTCAACCAATATAAAATGATATTAAAAAAAAATTCTCTCCATATATAATATCTTTTCACTTTTCTCACTTCTAGTTGGTTAATTTTGATATACTCTAGCGTACTGAAGTAACAAAACAGCCATACGTGGGGAACCCAGGGGAAAGCGGTCTTGAAGTCAGCTTCATTCCACCATTGTGTTTGCTCAAGCAACTTTCTTGCGAGGTATAATTAGTTGATTACAAAAGCAACGTTATTGCATTACAATTTTATCACACAAGACTTATGAACTAATCTATCATTGTTTAAACCAAATATATATACATTTTTATTTATCATACTCTTGATTTGGTTCAAATCACATAAATTATCATGTTAGTTTGTGATACTTTTATTGTTAAATTGGTGATATACTTTTAACATTTTCCTAAACGTAACACAGACTCATCCCTTTTTATACCCTCACAAAAATTTACATGATAGTAAAATACAAAAGTCTATGTACCATTTAAAATACTGACTGAATAAGTGTTAAGATGATCATTTAGCTATATGGTTATATTACATGAGAGTTTTTCATAATGGTAAATTGTCAGATGGCATGCAAGAATCCCGGTGAAAAAACTGCATACGAAACAACAATGTCAATACTAAACAAACTAAAAGATTATTCATGGGATGCGAAGGCTGTGTTGACACTTGCGGCTTTTGCTTTGGACCATGGGGAATTCTGGCACTTTGCTCAGTTTTACTCATCAGACCAGCTCACCAAATCAATGGGAATCTTGAAGCGAGTACCTATCGTCCTAATTCCTCAAAGTATTGACAAATACAGGAAACCAATTATTGCACTAAACATTCTGATCAAGGAAACATTGGATGTCATTGAGTGCATCTTTAAGTTGGAGCAAAGATTTACTAAGCTTGATTTAAACGATGAACCAACACTCTCAACTGCCAAGGACAGTATCTCTGTAGACGTCTTCTGGGCTATCATAACTATCGTAGATTGCATGGCTCGAATGTGTTGTCTCGTCACTGATTGGTAAGTCCTTGCCCTTGAAATGTAAGTTGAAAATATTATTATATAAATTCATTTGTCACAAAAACTTAAATTGATTGAAAATGGTGAATATAATCACATGATTATAACAAAATCTAATGCGACTGACTATGGTTTTGCAATTTCAGGGATAGGAAACAGGAACTTTTGCCTTTTTCTGGCAAAATCACTACCATTCACGGCTCACTAACAGACAAGATAGAACGTTGCAAGCAAATAGAAGGTTAGCCACTCAGGGGGATTTCACCCACAAGAAAGCAGGCTACCTCGATCATTATTTCATTTTTCTCCAAGTGCTACCTTGATATCTTGCACATGCTATATATATAAAGGCTTAAAACATGCTCAAAATTCTGACCAAATATTTTTGTTCAATGCAGCGGAAAGGGAGGCTTATTTGAATCTCAAGAGATTCTTACAAAGCCCGCATGACATTGTGGAGGTCTTCAAGAAGCTAATTTTTGCTGAGGACAGCACTTATTCAAAAGATGGGCAGAAAGACAATATTTTTACTAACGAATTCGTTAGTTCTATAAAACCATACAATACGTTATTGGGATCAAATC